>PQFF01000284.1:67190-139519 GCA_003547095.1 Diversispora epigaea | reverse complement strand
GAAAAAGAGTATATAGTTTTTTGAAAAAGTTCGAAACAAAATAAGTTTTTGAAAAAGAGTATATAGTTTTTTGAAAAAAGAGTATATAGTTTTTAAAATTTCTGGAAAAAGAATAAATAAACAAGATCATTTTGTGAAAAAGTTCGAAACAAAATAAATAAACAAGATCATAAATAAACAAGATCATAAATAAACAATAAATAAACGAAAATTTTCGAAATTTTTTAAAACGATAAACTTTCGAAAATTTTTAGGCAAATATTTTCGTAATAATTACGAAAATTTTCGAAAATTTTTTAAAACGTCAAAATTACGGAAAATAGCATCCGTAATATTACGGAATTTTAACGTTTCAATAACTTTCGAAAATTTTCGAAAATTTCCGTAATATTACGCGAAAAATTACGGAAATTTAATATCATGTTAAAATTACGGAATATTACGCCTGAAAAAATTTCCTGATGTAAAGGACCCAAAAATTAGTTATATAAAGGATGGATTTTGGCCTGAGACAAGACAGTCAGTTTATAGTCAGATTTAGAATTCGTTAGTTTAGGATTCTATCCTTTAATTAGGAAGCCTTTTGTAACTAATTTATTTGTAAATTAGTCTCTTTTGTATTTGCAATTACCATTAATAAAGGTTATTATTACCTTGAAATTATCAGTATTATTGTTTTATTAATAATAACCAAATCCTTTGTATTGAATCGCCTACTTTATCATTTGGAGTGCCGTCTTGTGATATTAGTAGTTAACACTAATCAATGCACTTATTAACAGTAGTTATTTAACTTCTAGAACCTACCTATTAGTAGTAGTTGTATCTATTTTGACTAATAGTTTCCTTGAATAATATCTTTAATATTATTTCAAGAGTTCCTGTTCATCCCATGTGTTTATTAAGAAGGATAAACCTCCGTCGGTAACAACGGCATTTAAACTATTAAGCGCACCTCCGGAGGGTGAGAGTGCGAGTGAAACAAATCTCTTACTAAAGACCAACACAAATAGTGCGAATATAGCGGAAGGATCCGCGAGCAAACAAACAGCCCAGCCTATTGCTAAGAGGTTACGCTCAGGAAAGGGTAAAGAAGTATCTGAAGGATCACAACAAAAGAAGAAAAGAAAGACACCTTCTCCATAACAACCATACATAACACAAGCTGTCCCGCCATACTCCATTGTCTCTGACCTACTGAACACGAGAGCTAACATTACTTTAGGACAGATCATGGCAATGCCACCTTTCCGAAATGATGTACGGAAAGCTTTGGCACCCAAACGTACAAAATTAACGAAAGTCGCCAACCATACAAAAATAGAGGGAAATACACCTATGATGTGCAAGGCCCAGGTTGCAGGATAGAAGGTCGAAGTAATACTTGATAGCGGCTCTTCCATTAGTATTGTCTCAAAGAGTTTCATGGAGTTGTTGGGACGAAGAGTAGAGAAGTCTTTCGAAAGAAGGATTATGGGTATATACGGCGAAAAACGCTTTAGTTTGGGAATTGTAACCCAAGTTTTTGTAAGAATAGGAAGTGTAACTGTAGCAGTAGACATGGAAGTTATTGACGCATCCAGATACTCTCTAGTACTTGGCACTGACTGGCTGAGAAGAGCGGGTGCAATTATTGATTATCAACATTGTAAGTTGACGTTAAGAGATAAAAAAGGAGTGACTAGTATCCCTTGCCGGAACACTAATAAAGTGTCGCCAGATAGCGACGATGAAAGTGATAGCGAAAGTGATGAGGAAAACAATGAGAGCAGTGAAGACTCAGGCGAGGAAACCGACGACAACGAGGTAAACTTTGTAGGCCTCTTATACAATCTGCCTCAGCAAGGGACTAGCGTGAAGTATAAGATTACCTCCGAAGGGATATGCACAAATTCGGAGTATACCACGTGGGAGACCTATAATTACCTAACGTACTGTTTCGACGTCGTCAAAAAGAAGAAGAAGCGTAAACAAGGATGACGAAGTGTTACGGGACCAAAATCATCCTGCTGGTATGAAAAATATCTCGAAACCAGGGAGGACAAATGCGAAACATGTGAAGAACAATTACAAGAGTGGAAAGCTATTTCCATATTACCGCAAAACGAGATACAAGACATACATTGTAACCTGACACAAGGAGGAGCAGAGATGCTTGAGGAAAACCAGTACAAACCCTTAATTGCGAAGATTATCGGAGAATTCCTGAACTTAGCAGCAAGTGACCTCTCTCAGTTAGGGAAGACCGGCGCCTACCAACATACAATAGATGTAGGAATTGCGAAACCTATCAAGTTGCATCCCTACCGAACTTCACCCTGACACTTGAATTTCTTGAAGGAGGAAATAGAGCGCATGTTGACAAACGAATTAATCAAAAAGTCATTTAGCCCCTGGTCTGCACCCACAGTAGTGGTCAGCAAGAAGAATGGGAAGTTCAGGCTTTGCATTGATTACAGAAAGCTGAACGCTGTTACGAAACCTGACGTCTACCCAGTCCCTCAAATAGCTGATATGTTAGATGCTTTAGGACATTCTGCTTTCTTTTCTACCTTGGACCTAGCATCAGGGTTCTGGCAAGTAGAAGTAGCAGTGAAGGATCGCGAAAAGACCGCTTTCACTACCCCATTCGGAATATATGAGTTCCTAGTAATGCCGTTTGGACTGATTAATGCTCCCGCAACGTTTCAGAGAGTAATAGATAGGGTTTTCCATGAAGTTGCGTGGAAGTTCGTACTTGTGTATATAGATGATATTATCATCTACTCGAAAACTCGCGAAGAACATGAAGAGCATTTAAGAGTTGTTTTTACCCTTTTAAGAAATGCAGATTTAAAGATAAATCTGAAGAAGTGTGACTTCTTCCAAACAAGACTAGCGTTTTTAGGCCACATCATAACAATCAAAGGGATAGCCCCTGATCCGGCAAAGATCGAGAAAGTGAAGAGTTATCCTGTCCCAAGAGACAAAACGAATGTCCGAGCCTTCCTGGGACTTGCGTCCTATTATAGAAGATTCGTAAAAAAATTCTCTACTGTCGCGAAACCATTGCATAACCTTATGAAAAGGGACGTCATGTTCGAATGGAAGCATGAACATCAATCCGCGTTTGACTTGTTAAAGGGCCGTCTAACTTCGGCACCTATAATGACGTACCCTGATTTCACGAAACAATTTATACTCGCTACCGATGCATCTGACTGTAATATTGGAGCTGTGCTCTCACAGAAGGATACAAAGAATCACGAACACCCCGTTGCTTATGCTAGCCGACTGCAGTATTGTCATGGGACATCTTGGGACATTTTGGGACAAAAATAATTTTTAAATTATAAAAAATTCTATTATAAAACTTGACTTAAGTTATTAATTAAAGTTATTTAGAATTAATTTTTACATATATTTATAAAGTTTTAATATTTCTTTATAAACCCAATAAGGGTAGGGACAGTGGGACATGGGACATTGGAACAGTAAAAAAACTTGGGGACATACAAAATGTACAATACTGGCCGACTGCTGTCCAGTACCGAACAAAACTATACTGTCGTCGAAAGAGAGTGCCTCGCTGCCATTTGGGCTGTACGACATTTCAGGCATTATNTAAAAAAATTCTCTACTGTCGCGAAACCATTGCATAACCTTATGAAAAGGGACGTCATGTTCGAATGGAAGCATGAACATCAATCCGCGTTTGACTTGTTAAAGGGCCGTCTAACTTCGGCACCTATAATGACGTACCCTGATTTCACGAAACAATTTATACTCGCTACCGATGCATCTGACTGTAATATTGGAGCTGTGCTCTCACAGAAGGATACAAAGAATCACGAACACCCCGTTGCTTATGCTAGCCGACTGCAGTATTGTCATGGGACATCTTGGGACATTTTGGGACAAAAATAATTTTTAAATTATAAAAAATTCTATTATAAAACTTGACTTAAGTTATTAATTAAAGTTATTTAGAATTAATTTTTACATATATTTATAAAGTTTTAATATTTCTTTATAAACCCAATAAGGGTAGGGACAGTGGGACATGGGACATTGGAACAGTAAAAAAACTTGGGGACATACAAAATGTACAATACTGGCCGACTGCTGTCCAGTACCGAACAAAACTATACTGTCGTCGAAAGAGAGTGCCTCGCTGCCATTTGGGCTGTACGACATTTCAGGCATTATTTGCATGGTCCAAAGTTTGATTTGTATACCGACAACCTAGCCCTCACATGGTTGAAGAATCGTCCGCAACCGAAAGAAAGGATTGCTCGCTAGATCTTTGAACTATCTGAGTACAATTACGAAAAAATTCATAAACAAGGGCGTCTTAACGCCAATGCAGACACTCTATCCTGGATCCAGTACTAAAATTAATAGAAGAAACCCGGAAACTCAGATAAATAGAAAAGGACTTACGAAACCTTTCGAAATGGACACGGAAATTTACAATCAAATAACCGAGTACTTAATCAATCACACTTTTCCCTCGAACTAGACAAGCGAGTAACGACGACAATTACGACAGCAAGCGAATCATTATATTGTGCAAGACAATTTATTATTCAAACGAAATAAGGATGATAGCCCATTACGGGTAATATTGAAAAGCGACGTAACAAAATTACTACATAATATGCATAGTGTGCCAAATACGGGACATTTCGGCATAAAAGCTACACTGGTCGAATGAACAAAAATCGGAATCCTATTGATGGCGGAAATATGCATAAATCGGACATCCTATTTGTGAAAATTCATAAATCGGAAATTTCTATTTATAAATCGGAAAAAATTGACTACCTATACTTAATAAATCTTAGCAAATTTAGCCATCAATCGGAATCCTATTCATGATAAAACCGTCCTATTTTTTTCCATTCGACTAGTGTTACAATCGATAAGACAAGAAAGCGATATTTCTGGCCCACCATGGGCATAGACGTGAAGAACTATATAGAATCCTGTGACGCGTGCCAACGACAGAGTAAACCTACGAGAACCGAAGAAATGCAACCCATTAAAGTAGGGCAGGCGTTCGACCGATTAGGAATAGACATCGTGGAACCCTTGAAACTGACGTTCACAAAGAAAAGATATATTATAGTAGCTACGGACTATTTTACGAAATGGCCAGAAGCCAGAGCAATAGAAAGGCAGATGCGATGACCGTCGCATGGTTCCTATACGATGAAATAATATGCTGTCACAGATGTTCGCGAGAGATACTGTCAGATAGAGGAGCAGTATTCGTCAGCCAAGTAGTAGCGAACTTAGTAGAGATAATGGGATCCCATCATAGACTTACGTCTGCATACCGCCCTCAGAGCAATGGCCTGACAGAGCGGTACAATTAGACCTTATGTAGGACTCTGGAAAAGTGCGTATAAGAAACAGCATACGATTGGGATGTGTTAATACCTCCGGCACTTTTCGCATATCGGACTATTAAGAATAGGACGACAAAGTACGAACCCTTTTACCTACTCTATAGTTGCACGTCTACATTATACTTGCACGCAAAATTATTTTAGGGCCCCGAAATTGCAATTTTGGAAAAAAAAGTCGAAATAGTTTTTCATAGAAGACGAAATTATTTTACTTAAAACCCGAAATTTTTTGACTACCCAGATAAATTCTTTGATTAAAGATACATATAACTGGGTACTTTTTTTACTTCCATATATAGAATAAATTCTGCATAAATCTCAAAAAGTCGAAATACCTCAAAAATCCAAAATCAATTTTGGGAACATGTATAGTCTACATTGCCCATAGAACTTGACATAGTAACATGGCCAGCCACAGAAATTAACGAAAGACAATATGAGGACCTAATCAATAGAAGAATTAGTGAGATGGTAGGAGTATTTGCAGACAATAAGATCAAAGCGTCCAAGAATATAAAAGATGCCCAAGCACGACAAAAAAGGGCTTACGATAAGAGAACCCGTATTATGACGTACAGAAACAACGATATGGTACTAGAATATCGATCAGATTTACAAAATGTTCATGGCGACAAGTTTCGGAACAAATGGACAGGACCCTATTTCATTCATCAAGTTTTGAAAAATGGGTCCTATATATTGAGGACTAGCAACAGAGAAGTATTGAACCACCGACCTGTACACAGAAATCGCCTAAGGTCTTACAAACAAAGGGGTTTTATCTCACGTGAGATAACAGAGAACAATAGTCGTGCATGAAAGACAAGGATAAAATGCGACATTTCCCGAAACACGACTAAGAACATTTAACATGACCCACCTACAAATCTCCAAAAGTTTTTGTGAACGAGTCAACAGATTATGTGAAGAGTTATTAGAACTATCGAGAGGCACACAGCTTATACTAGATGATACAGGGGCATATCTGGTAACAGAAGGTTACGCAATAAACCTGGGAGGACCCACGAGTGATGAAGTGGTACAGCAAGAGAACGACATGTTACTCCCATATGTCTTGGATACAATAACCGCACCTGAAGAAGTACACGACCTTACAGAAGCAGTGTTTGATCACGACATAGCTGGGCTGCTATCTGTAGCCACAGATCCAGATAATCCTAACAGACAACGGGTAAACGCTTATAAAAGGCTCGGAGAGTATATTTCTACTTTTCAAGAAATCCGTACGGCTACGTCAATAAAACACGAGTTGCAAGGGTATTCCCATCAGAATGGATCACAGACATACCAGATAGCACAAAGGTTAAAATCTCTCGCACGAGCAGCTGGAATGCTGCGAC
Organism: Diversispora epigaea; assembly: GCA_003547095.1. Taxonomy (NCBI): domain Eukaryota; kingdom Fungi; phylum Glomeromycota; class Glomeromycetes; order Diversisporales; family Diversisporaceae; genus Diversispora; species Diversispora epigaea. Next base: position 132,765 of record PQFF01000284.1, on the reverse strand, counting down.
CAAAGAATCTCCAACTGGTTACGCCTGACTGGATCTACAAGCTTCCGAAACAGGAGTACGAAAGATTACTAAAAATGTGCGGCGAAATGCACTTACAGTTAATGAGCAATTTATGGGGTATGAGTGTGGGGTCGCAGGAGCTCCCCCTTGAAAGAGGAAATTTTTGAGGGTGCACGAATTCCACATGAAATGTGCACGGGATTTCGAAATGTCGCGAAGGTCACGGGAGATGACATTAAGATGACAGTGTAACTGGATGAGTGTGTTACCATCTAGATGACAGATTATTCACCTTTGTACGAAGTATTTCATCCTTGTGTGTCATCTTTAAAAATAGAAAAGAACGTGTTTAGACGCGACAACGAAGTATGAGGGAGAACAAGTTCGAAAGTATATAAAATAGACTGGTAATTTAGGATGTGAAAAGGATCAACTCATTTTTACAATTTTTATAATTTTTAATTTTCTTTTGGTACATTTCGAATAATTACAAAAATCTTTTACCTAATTGGTAATAAAATAATAAATAATCTTTTGGTTCGCATTTTATAATAAAAATAAATAATAAAGATAGAAACATATTGTTTTGATTTAGCAGCAGAGATAAGACACGCCAAAGCAGTGATATATTTTTGTTGTTACATCTTTGCAATAAGTTTAAAAGTTTCGATATACACCGTAATAATTTGATACATTTTTATATTTTTATTTCGTGATAACAGTAATATTGGTGAGAAACGGTTAACAACCTGTAATACCTCTATTACTAATTTTGTAATTTCTTGAATAAAGTTACTGAATAAAGTCTGAAGCTAAGATTNCATCTAGATGACAGATTATTCACCTTTGTACGAAGTATTTCATCCTTGTGTGTCATCTTTAAAAATAGAAAAGAACGTGTTTAGACGCGACAACGAAGTATGAGGGAGAACAAGTTCGAAAGTATATAAAATAGACTGGTAATTTAGGATGTGAAAAGGATCAACTCATTTTTACAATTTTTATAATTTTTAATTTTCTTTTGGTACATTTCGAATAATTACAAAAATCTTTTACCTAATTGGTAATAAAATAATAAATAATCTTTTGGTTCGCATTTTATAATAAAAATAAATAATAAAGATAGAAACATATTGTTTTGATTTAGCAGCAGAGATAAGACACGCCAAAGCAGTGATATATTTTTGTTGTTACATCTTTGCAATAAGTTTAAAAGTTTCGATATACACCGTAATAATTTGATACATTTTTATATTTTTATTTCGTGATAACAGTAATATTGGTGAGAAACGGTTAACAACCTGTAATACCTCTATTACTAATTTTGTAATTTCTTGAATAAAGTTACTGAATAAAGTCTGAAGCTAAGATTCGGAAGTTTGCGTAGTGAGCTGTAAAAAGATACTTTTACTCCACTTATTCACGTACAATCAAATCGCACCTGTGTGTACGATGTTAAGAGTTTATTTTATATATCTATTTGTTGCGAGTAGGCAAGTGACTGCTTGATCCTACTGGCGGATAGTGTGCGTTACGAAATATTGCGTACAAGAGTACGTTGAGTTAGTACGAAAAGGGGTGTGACGAAAGTTCGATTTAGTGGGACTGATTGACGTAACTTTACTCCTTGTTCTGGGCAGACCGCCACAATATAATACAAAATCGAACATTCCTGGTATATTTTCAACAACTACAAAAGGAGAACACAAGAAGAGGAAGAAGAAGAAATCGTTAACGAATTATGAATATAATTTATAAATTATTCAACATTAAGAACATTAAAGATTAATACTTCGTTTTAACGCGTTTTGTGCTGCATTCTTCATATTATAAGTTTGAATCCATTACTTTTAATATAATTATAAATTATTATCATCACCTTTAATTATTATTAAGATTAATAATGATTTAATATATTATAAGTATTATAATATCTTAACTTTCTTTGCATACTTCCATATGTTTTAATTTCTTCCCTTACAACATTGATACCTCGATCATTTGACGCGTTTAACTTTAATTCAAAATGAAGTTTCTTAAATTATATTAATTGAATCTCTACATCTACTATATATCTTTCACTCAATATATAATACACACACTCTCTATATATTTCTCTAAATATATATTTTTCAAACTTGGTCCATACAACTTTCTCGTAAAAGTTAATATTGCTCTAGTTTTTCCTGTACCGGGAGGTCCATAAAACAATATATAAATCTTTCAACTTAGTGATATAAAAAATAATAATAATAACTTATTTAATGAATTATATAATGGAATTATAATGGAATTAAAAAATATAATGTATATAAATATATAATTTAAATGAGTGAGCATTAAAAATTTGAATATTACAAAAGTAATCTATATAGTGAAATAGTTACCTTGTCAATAGATGGCTCCTGTGCTAAAAGAGTATAAATATCAGATGTTATATGATCGGGATATTTCTTACCTTCTCCTTCTCCTTCGAAAGTATATGGACGTATTTAAGAAGTGCTAAAGTACTAGATGCAATTCTTTAAGAAAAATGAAGTTCAATATATTTGACAAAAAACGATTAAATCTAGATTAAAAAAAATAATAATTAAAATATAAAAAAGATTATTATTCAAAAAAATTAAAATCTTTATATACGAATTCCATACTTTTCTTGATCCCAGTTCTCTTGTTCGATTGTTTTTAAGAATTTGTCCTTTCATTCTTCTAAAATTCCTGCATGATTGACATTCCACTTAAGTAGTGAATAAACATTCTAGAATTTTTTATATTTAATAAAATAGTAATGACTTTGATTTCGTTAAGGGATGCTAGAGACGCGATGTTGACTTATACTGTTCTTGGTTCGCTGAAATCCCTGTAATAGGATCACTGTCATTGAGAACTAGACCAAAGCGACGTGCACCGGGTTATATCACATGCCGATCCGGATTGAAAGACATTATTTTTATTTTTCGGATAACTACTATAGAATGACAAGAATGATAGCACACGACGAATACAATAGAATTTCATCTAATTGGCTACTAGATCTCAACATGAACCGTAATTGGACAAAAATAAAACCAGTTTTAGAAAAAAAACTTATTAGAATAGTTCAAAACGTTGAGCGAGTTGGTAAAGAAGAAAATATGTGGTTTGTATATATAAATAAATAAATAATAAATGTCTACAGTTATAATAATAAATAAATATTTAAAACCAGTTTTTTAAAAGATATAATAGGTGTAATATTGAATGTGTATTCATTTAGTGAATATATTATATCATTTTATTTTATATGATTATTTTATTTTTAAAACAAAATAGAAAATTAAAATTCACAAATTCCAATATAAGATATGTATAAAAAATATAAATAAAAATTTGTGTGACTTTTTTTTAAAAAAACATGACAATTATTTTTTATATGTTACTGTTTATAATATTCTAATCATATATGAGTTACAATAAAACGTTACAAATTTTACTTTGAAGGAAATAACGAATATGTATATATATGGAAGAAAATATTTGGTAAATATATACATAAATAAAGAAATGTTTAAATAAATCTTTAAAACCGGTTTTTTTAAAAAGATATAATAGGTATAAATTGAATGGATGGGTATGTGCGTCAAAGGCATTTAATGAATGAATATTTTATTTTATTTTAAAATGAAATATAAATAAATAAATAAATAAAATAACACTTTTTTTTAAAAAAAAAAAATTAATTTTAACATTTATTGATTTACATTGATACATGCATTATGATTTTTAAAGTAATAAACGTAAAAGTAACTATTCACATATAATGAATTCTGTATATTTGAGGAGGAGTTATTCCGATTTAACGAAAAACTTAAATAAAATTATTTTTATGTATTTGTAATATTCTGTATATTAAAAATGAGATTTTTATTATAGAATATATATAGAATACTGAGAAAAAAAACGCCAATAGAGAAAAATCGAGAAAACAAATTTTTTTTTTTTTAGAAATCTATTCCTTTCGTTCTTCTTCTTCCTTTTTTTAAAAAATAAATATTTATAATGAAATATAACCATATTCAAAGAACAAAAAGAAAAATTATCTGCAATTATGCTGATACCATATCTTTAAAATTCATATCTCTGGTAAGAAAGACCATATATCTATTTTAAAGGAACCGCGTGTAAGAGAATTCTTGATTACTTTTTATTATTTTTTTCGATAAAAAAAGCTGAATATATAAAAACTGTTTATGATGAAATTAACCATATTTAAAGAACAAAAAGAAAAATTATCTACGATTATGCTGATATCATATGCTTGAAATTCTTGTCGCTGGTAAGAGATATCTTTTTAGACGTAGCGACCAAATATAGATACAAATACAAATATAAAAATTAATACATTAATACACGCATGTTACTTTCAAAAAAATAATTTTTAATTTGAAAATATATCTATTTTAAAAGAACTGCGTGTAAGAGAATTCTAGATTATTCTTTTCTTTTATTTATACTTTATTTAGCCTTTTCCTTTTCTATAATATTTCATATGAGATTACTAATCTAATCTAAAATAAAATAAAATAACAAACAAAAAATAAATAAAATAAAATTATATAGGAAAATATATTAATAAATATTATTATTATATTATGAAAAAATTTTTGAACGAATTTGAAACGCGACTTTACTATTTTAACTATAAGGTGTTGTAGAATTAAGATATCATTTATTTATTTTTATTTTATTATTTATTTATTTTTATTATTTTTTATTATTATAATGTAAATAAAAGTATATAAAGTGAATAATTATTCATTAACATTAACTGGAATTTTGAAAATTTAAATTTCCAATTCCTCTATTCTAATAAACAAATTTTTATATAAAATATCTGAAATGAATAACTTTGGTACGTTACTCACAAACATAAACATAAATAATATACATCCGCCTAAATTGATGAAATATTAAACTTTCTTAATTCTAAGAAGCCTATGCGTGACCGTAATAGATGCCATGCCGTTATGATGCTTAGATATTCTGTTGCAAAGGAATGCAAAAGAATAGGGGAATTTGATCCTATCCTTATTCGCAAAGTCGCGGATCACTTATGGAATACTTCCACATCACAAGAAAAGTTAGAATACGCTAATCTAGCACAGAGAGTAAAATATCATTAATGAAATACTTTGTTACTCAAATTTATTATCAAAATATACAATAAATTATATTTTGGTTGATTTTTTTTAACGACTCCTCTTTATTTATAAAATCGATTCCCACCGTCGTCTAAAATAATTGATACCTGAATAATTCGATTTTTTAAATAACAACTTTTTATTAAGTTAGATCTAAGCGTCTTATCCAGTTTCTCTCTTTTTCCATTTCGATTATTTTGGTATTTTCGATTATATTTTATCAATACCATTTCCTTTTTTCCATTTTAAAAACCGATCTATTATGATATTATTCTAATTATGCACAGAAATATGGCTATGAATATATTATTATATGTAATTATGTATTATGTGATCATTTTTTGTATCGTTTTATGAGATAGTCGTAAATCTAATAAAAATTTATTTTATGAAAATAATTAATTATATTAAAAAAAGTGAAACATTATCACAGGATGGTTAGCATTATATATATTTTTTACCATTAACAAAAATTTGATCAAAATTTGAATGAGGATTATTTTTCAAATATAAGAAAGTTAAAAAATCTATTTTGTAAAACCAAAAAAAAAATGCAAATATATTTTTTACGATTAATTTGCCATCACGGACACAACAAAAAATGTCAAATGTGTGTGTGGGTATGCTTCTTAAAAAATTAAAATAAAAAATGTTTTATGTTATGAATGATGAATGATATAAAATAAATAATAAAAAGAATTTATTAAAAAAAGAATCAAAAAAATGTTTTCGTTCCACGTAATACTTGCTGAATAACTTTACTTAATTACTCAAAGTCAGTTTATTTTTACTAAAGTACTAAAATAAAGCGTTACAAAGTTCTAGAAGTATCAGTTTGCTTTATTTGGATCAAAACACTGAAAATACGTCATAAATATCCAGAAATACAAAAAAAAAAATTGTAAATAAAAATATATTTCAATATATTTGTAAATAGTAATAATGATTTTAGGTTCACGGATATGATGAATATTGTTTACTAATAAAATCTATCAAAATAAATATTAAAATGACTCCTTAGATATTATTTCTATTTTATTCTATTCCTCATATAATCATTACAATAGGTAAATATAACAAATTTTATATAAAATATCTAAAATAGACAACTTATCCGCCTCCCGAAATTGACGAAGTATTAAACTGCCTATGCGGGACCATAACGGATGCCGTGTCTGTAAGATATTTAGATATTCTGTTGCAAAGAATAGGAGAATTTAATGCTACCCTTGTAGGCCAAGCCACGAATCACTTATGGAAAAATTCAATAACACAAGAAAAGGCAGAATACTTTAATCTAGCACATTTCTTTGCAACGGAATATCTTATAGGCATCCATTATGGTCGTCCTTATGCTTCTTAGACTTAAAAAAGATTAATACTTCATCAATTTCGGGAGGTGAATATTTCTAAGTAGAGTGTCAAAGTAGTATTTTATATCTTATAATTTTATTAGAATAGGGGAATTGGGTAATATTTAAATTTTTTCAAATCAGCTTCCAGTTAATGGACATCTTATATAACTTTTTATTTACATTATAATAATAATAAAAAAATAAACAAATAAATAAATAATATTTATTATGCAACCAAGATCCTAATTTTCGCGTCGCACGAGATCATTCAATTTTTTGGTTAAAATCTGGGGAAACCATTATTAGTTAAATAAATTTTTTGTATGATTACACAAAGTCACACATTGAAACATCAATCATGCAACCTGACTTTAAATTTATAAAATAAGTCTTTTTCTTGATAGTTTATAACTTCACTATAAGGCAGGCGCAGATTTCACTACCAGTTTACTTCTATCACGGATCATGAATTAATTATATTTGTGCCTAGTTTAATTTTTTTTTTAATTTATATTTATATTTATATTTTGCCGCAAAATAGAAGACATGGTCTTAAACATACGCAATTACAGATAATTTTTTTAATTATGATTATATTTCATCATAAACATTAATGTATTATTTTTTAATATTTTTTCGATAAAAAGAAGAAAAAAAAAGAGGAAATAGAATTAACTACACCAACAAATATATATATAATGATAATAGTAATAATGATAATAATAATAATAAACAAGGATTTCATTATTTAGACAAATTTGTCGACAGTCCGTTAAGGGTACGTGACGGTTATTTTTTTTTTATTTTTGTATTATTAAAAGAGGTGGAATTTATATGTCATGAATCATTTTTTATTCAATTTTAGAACAAATATATATATACAAATGCTAATACAAATTTCCAGATAATCTTCAAGAAATGTTAAAATATCAACAAAAAAAATAATTTTTCTTATAAAAATAAAAAATAAATAATTGAAAGACAATCAAAAGAAGAAATCCGGAAAGATAAAAAATAAAAGTTTTTAAAAAATATATATATATATATAAGACCTTCGTAAAAAAATGAGTATAAATATAAATTGAAAATGGATGAAAAAATTTTTTTTATAATAACAAAAATATACATGTATAGACATAAAGAAAAAGGTATGTAAAAATGATAAAAGTGGTAAAAAATTTCAATTTTTAATTGCGTCTGACTCAACTAATTGCGTCAATTACTAGTAAAAATCAAAATTTACCTTGACTCAACTCCAATTTTTCTCAATTTTAATTGCGTCTGACTCAATTCAATAGTTTTGACGACATGTATACTAGAGACCTAATGCTCCTATCTTCAAGAAAGCCATTTTGATGAGCATGTGGAAATTCCAGATTCAATTAAGAACATGCTGGAAAGAAAGAATAGATAATAGGAAAAAGAAAATGGTATTGATAAAAAATTAAATACCAAAATAAACGAAAAGGAAAATATAAATTTTTACTAAGTTAGATCTAAGTGCTATATTTGTGTCTTTTTTGCTACTATTATCCAATAGTTTCTCCTTTTTTTTTTTCCTTTTCGTTTATTTTGGTATTTAATTTTTTATCAATACCATTTTCTTTTTCCCATTATCTATTCTTTCTTTCCAGCATGTTCTTAATTGAATCTGGAATTTCCACATGCTTGTTAAAATAACTTTCTTGAAGATAGGAGCATCTCCCATTAGTGTTTTTGTTTAGGTCTCTGGCACAAATCCTCTTATAATATCTTCAAATGAGAAGTCTCTTTCTTTATGTTTAATGGTAATAATTTTTAAGAAAGTCTATTTTATCAATTATTTCAAACATTTTGGACGTGGCTTCTACCTGCTATTAAATATATTTTCGAAATTATTTGTGATTCTTATTATAGAAAGGAAACATCAATAATCAATTTTTACACGCACACAAATGTGGCTAAGATAAATATGTATTTAAATTGATCAGTGATTTTTTTTTCTTGAAATCTAAAAAAATATATTTTGATTCTTTTTTACTATTTATTTTTATTTTTAAGAAGCATACACGAATACACGTTTGTCATTCTTTGTTATGCCCGTGATGGCAAATTATTTTCAAAAAAAATTTTTTTCTTCATTTTTTTTCATTTTTTTTTGTTTTTATAAAATATATTCTTACATTTGATTGACAATGGGAAAAAAAGACAAATATACAAGGTAGTATTTACATAGATCAGGTGAACACATTAGCCAATTAAAATCATTCATATCATATGATTCATCAATCATGTGAACGAATTAACCAATTAAAATCGTGATGATGGATATAAATTCTAATAATAAATTACAAATTTTCTACCGCCAATTAACAATTCCATCAGCTACAACAAAGGAATTTTGCACGTCTAAATTTTGCTATTCCTAATTTTCTGCAAACGTCGTTACACTTGTGATTTGATAAGAATCTTTTTGTAATTCCTTTTTTGCCAAGATTTGTCCTTCCGAATCTCATGGGATCGATACAATGTATCGCCGGGTCAGTTAATAAGAAACTATTAGTAAGTTCAATTCCTTGAAGATCACAAATCATTAAATATCCTTTAGTGTGCACATATGTAAAATGAGCAAATGCCTCGAGGGCAGGATGAAATTCTATAATTACCCCACTATTTGCATTGAACCGCTTAAACTTTGAATTAAGTTCTGGCTCTGTAACATAATAACGAGTCTCATTGTCAACGAAAGCACGCACAACTTTGCTTCGAGGAAATTTACAAGGGGAATATTTTTTTTTCTTGCAATTGAATTAAATTTTTTAGAAAGGTAACCCGCTACAGTAGAGATTTCTACAGCCTCAAGGTACTTTCAAAGGGATTTTCTGATTTATCTTGCGAATATTCTTTCATCACCATTTTTTGAAGTGGATCACTCGTGGTATTGATAGCAAAATAAGCATATTTTTCAATACCGACAGAAAATGGATGTGGTGCAATCTTGAAGTAAAATTCCTCTGAAAAGAGATTCTCTTTTTTAAAGTATCTTTGATCTTTAAGTTTATTTAGAGTTTCAGGCATATTATAACCTAAAATTACTCCTTTTTGATATGGAAGATAGTCCCAATTGGGAACCTCCGGGTTTAGGTCTCTTCTTTGTTTGGAAGAATTTGTACTCTTGATTTTACTCCCAAGGGAACTAGTTAGTGTAACAGGGGTCGTAATATATGAAGTGGTTGCCCCGGCAAATTTTTTAATTAAATCAATTGGATCTCCTCCTAAAAGATCAAATACTGGAAATTCGCCAATAATACTACGAAATACTTGAATCATCGTATCAGTTTCTGGTGTAATTTTTCCAAAAAAAATAATGAATTTCTTTTGATTGCATTTTTTCTAACACGCTCTCTACTGTTAATCCATATGGGTCGCCATGATAACTATCAACACCATTATAAAAACGACGACCGTGTGGTGGAGCATCACCAATGTGGAGAATAACTTGAGTACCACCACGCCAGGTCATTTTTGTTATAGCAGCATCAAGACTTCCCAGAACATCTTTCGGAAAATCACCACCACCACCGGCTGGGACAGTAGCTAAATTTTTTCTGAATTCTTGATACGAGTTTGTAAAATCAAAAACTTGAAGATTGTAGGAGAGAGTTATTGTAAATGTCGCAGTGATCGCGGTAGCCACAAAAACTGAACTGAACTCTAATACATGGGTTTGTATTATTAATATATTCCATCACCTGCAAAATACAATCTTTGGCAGAAGCGATGTGATTCGACATTGAACCTTAAAGAAATTGAAAGGTAAGTAAGGAACCTCAAAGGCAAAAGTTCTCAAATAATGTAGAATATACTGACTAGTGCAGTCTAAAACGTAACAAAGATCACTTTCATTGTACGTTCTATATTATCAAGTGTTTTAGATATGGCTTTTTTCCGTTTGTTGACTCTAGTAGTTTCATTGGAAGAAGTAGTGTTAGATCTATTGATGCTGAAGAGGATAATATCTCATCGTTATAGTGATCTAAACACTCTTTACTGAGTTTCAGTCTATCAAAATCTCTCAAAAACGTGGAAGAAAGAGAGGAAAGAGATGTACTGGTGGGTGTGGTAGTAGTTGCATTGATAATTGTTTCTTGTTTTTCGGCAGAATCTTTTGAAATGATTTTTCCAAATTTTTTTCATTTTTTTTTCTTAGAATTATCTCCGGAATGTGTTGTATTTTCGAATAAAAATCGTTGAAAACGGAGAATCCGTTCCGTAAACAAAAGGCAGCGCAGCGTCGATCATGCAACCGTTGAAGTTTTGGGAAATTGCGTTATCTATACCTCGGATCTCGTGATGATATTAGTTAAGACAATTTTTTTTTTGAAAAATTATTTTTATGTTGTTAATTTCAACTGACAACGCAAAAAGTTGGTTTTAAAAAGAAATTGAAGATCTTATTAGGGATCTGCATGTAGTGTAACTCTAAATTATCTATATTTCATTTGGCTGATATAGTTTTTTAATTAATTTTCATTTTAATATTTCATTACATTAAAATTAAATTAAATAAATATTCCGTAAACTTTATAATTTAAAATTCTTTATATAATATAATAATAATTCTGTAATAATTTAATAAAATAAATTAAATGAATTCTGCAAATTCGCTGAGGCAACAACAACAATAATAATAATTTTTATTTTAAAGAAAATCGAGTTTAAATAAATAAATAATAATTATATTTGTTGTTTGTGACAAAGTTAATTTGAATAAACATTCACGATTATTTCTTTGGCACAAAACGTGTAAATAAATAAATATTAAACACATGAATTAAATACAAATTTACTCAAATCATTATATGTACGCCAAATGTCCATTGGCGGTTTTTTTTTTTAAAAAAAAAAAAAANAGTTGGTTTTAAAAAGAAATTGAAGATCTTATTAGGGATCTGCATGTAGTGTAACTCTAAATTATCTATATTTCATTTGGCTGATATAGTTTTTTAATTAATTTTCATTTTAATATTTCATTACATTAAAATTAAATTAAATAAATATTCCGTAAACTTTATAATTTAAAATTCTTTATATAATATAATAATAATTCTGTAATAATTTAATAAAATAAATTAAATGAATTCTGCAAATTCGCTGAGGCAACAACAACAATAATAATAATTTTTATTTTAAAGAAAATCGAGTTTAAATAAATAAATAATAATTATATTTGTTGTTTGTGACAAAGTTAATTTGAATAAACATTCACGATTATTTCTTTGGCACAAAACGTGTAAATAAATAAATATTAAACACATGAATTAAATACAAATTTACTCAAATCATTATATGTACGCCAAATGTCCATTGGCGGTTTTTTTTTTTAAAAAAAAAAAAAACTTAACCTTTTAAAACAATAAATGCAATCGAAAAGGAGAGAAATCTAAAATCAAATAGAAAATAGAAAACTCATAATGCACAAAATATAATCGCTTATGTAATATTTTTTTAGGAGAGATCAATTAAACCAAAAACAACAACATAATAAAGATCTTTTCGAGAAATTTCTTTTGTAGATCCGGAAAAGCTGGTCTGCAAATTTGGTGGTAAATCTATGCAAGAATCACTGAATCTTATTTGTTAAAGTTTAAATTTAAACTAAAATTTTTTTTCATATCACATTCGCGCGCTCCTGAGAATCTTAACAATTAAAATTTAAAAAGTATAATGCAAGCAAGGAATAACTCAAAAACAAAAATGCAAAAAAAAAATTAAAATTCTTCAATAGCATTTTTGTGATGTTCGTATTTGCTCATGTGCACTTTTGTTTTCCCGTTCAATGTTTAAAAATAAATAAATAAATATAATGTCAAAAATAAATAAATAAATATAATGCTAAAAATTTCTAAAATAAGATACCGCTATATTTATTTTTGTGTATCTGCTTAACTCTCAACTTGCTTGAAGTAGACTTTTTTTTGAGTATTTAACACCTTATTTTTAATTAATGTGGGGACTGAAATAAAAACATGCAGTTTAATGTTGATGTAATAGTTTGTTAATATTATTATTCATTTAGCATGTGAGTTTTATGGTTGAAAACGAAACATTAATATCATTGTACGCATGTGTCAAAGTGGTAATTAACATATCTGTCAAAAGCAAAGCGCGCATATTTTTTCTTGTATAACAACTGTATACCTAACTCTTTCATTTTTATGTGTATAATGTAATTGTTGAAAACCTTATTTGAGATTTTTTTTTTAAAAAAAGATATTTTTATTAATTTCGAAATATGGTTTTCAGTAAAGTAACTTTGATTTATTTTGATGTTAAAAAAAAGAGGAATAATGGCAAAAATTAATTAAAATTCAGTTCTAATATATGTGTATTTAAAATTAAACTTAAAGACAATACTTTGTATTATTCGTAAAATTAAGTAAACAAGAACAAAAAAGTATCCGGCCGTGGAAAGTTTGTAAATATAATACTAACAATGCAAAATATATATTGTATTTTAGATCCTAAAAAAATATAATAAAAATGGGTGTTGAGGTGATGATCAAGGCATGTAATTGGGCCATAAATTATACTCAAATTGGATTTTTTTTTTTGTAACACTAATGAATACTAATGAATGGTTTTTATTTTAGGCATCTAAATTCAACAATTCAAATCTTTTGATTTGAGAAATATGTTAAATCCTATTAAGATAGTATCATGACTAGCTCGAAGATCCTGTTATGGGTAAATTTAGTAGAAATCAATTTTATACCTTTTATTTCTAAAGATCATAAAATCAGTTTTTTGGTGTTTACGCATTCCATATTTTTATAACTTGAACGGCGATTTCATTAGTAAACTATTTATAACATGATCGCCGATTTATTTTCTAAAAACACTAAGATTTTGTAATATTTATTTATTTGTCCTAATTTCCTTGTTTTATTAATATATATTTATTTCCAAAAAATTCCAACATTACGTTATTTAAATTTATTATTAATTTCGCAATAATTAAAATGCCATTGGCTAATATTTAAATCTTTATAATTATACGATTTTAAAATACAAGTTGGTCGTTTTTTATTATTTATTAAATATTAGTCATTTTCAAATAAAGAAAAAATACCACATCGCACGAAAATAAAAATTTATCTTTATGCCGATGAGCTATTTATTTTATCCTCAAAAATCACTTATAATTACATATCCTAAAACATATATAAATTTTAACCGATTTCGTGCAAATAATTTATGAAATCAAAAATGAAACTAATTGCATTAGATCAAATTCATTATATTTAACTTTTTTTTTTAATACATGTATTTTTTTTCGTAATACTAAAATCTTGAATTTTTCGGTTAAGATAAAATTTCTAATAATAATATTTAGTAATATATTTCCGAGGGATTATTATTTATTTACTATTTTTTATTTTATTTTNTTATAACATGATCGCCGATTTATTTTCTAAAAACACTAAGATTTTGTAATATTTATTTATTTGTCCTAATTTCCTTGTTTTATTAATATATATTTATTTCCAAAAAATTCCAACATTACGTTATTTAAATTTATTATTAATTTTGCAATAATTAAAATGCCATTGGCTAATATTTAAATCTTTATAATTATACGATTTTAAAATACAAGTTGGTCGTTTTTTATTATTTATTAAATATTAGTCATTTTCAAATAAAGAAAAAATACCACATCGCACGAAAATAAAAATTTATCTTTATGCCGATGAGCTATTTATTTTATCCTCAAAAATCACTTATAATTACATATCCTAAAACATATATAAATTTTAACCGATTTCGTGCAAATAATTTATGAAATCAAAAATGAAACTAATTGCATTAGATCAAATTCATTATATTTAACTTTTTTTTTTAATACATGTATTTTTTTTCGTAATACTAAAATCTTGAATTTTTCGGTTAAGATAAAATTTCTAATAATAATATTTAGTAATATATTTCCGAGGGATTATTATTTATTTACTATTTTTTATTTTATTTTTTATTTTATTTTATTATTTAATTTTTATTTTATTTTAGTATTTTATTTATTTATTATTTTATTTTATTTTATTTTATTTTATTTTATTATTTTATTTTGTTTTATTATTTTATTTATTTTATTGTTTTATTATTTTATTTTATTTTATTATTTTATTTTATTTATTATTTTATTTTATTTTATTATTTTATTTTTATTTTATTTTATTATTTTATTTTATTTTATTATTTTATTTTATTATTTTATTTTATTTTATTTTATTTTATTATTTTATTTTATTTTATTATTTTATTTTATTTTATTATTTTATTTTATTATTTCATTTTATTTTATTTTATTTTATTTTATTATTTTATTTTGTTTTATTATTTTATTTTATTTTATTGTTTTATTATTTTATTTTATTTTATTATTTTATTTTATTTATTATTTTATTTATTTATTATTTTATTTTATTTTATTATTTTATTATTTTATTTTATTTTATTTTAGATTGGATTAATCTCATATGAAATATTATATAGAAAGAAAATAGCCGAATAAAATATAAAAAAAAGAAAAGAGTAATCAGGTCAGGAATGAAAGTATTCTCTTAAATACTCACAACACGCAATTCTTTTAAAATAGATATATTTTCAGATTAAAGTTTTTTTTTGAAGTAACATGGTCTTCTATCTATCATCCTCGTTTAGAAATCGATATGTGCGTATTATGCATGTTTTTGGTTTATTATTATTATCATATATTATATATTATATTTATATTTTGCCGCCACGTCTAAACAAATATTTCTTATTGAAGGCATTGATAATTTTCATAAAATAAATTTTTATTAGATTTAATAAAATGATTTACGGACGACTGATCATTTAAATCTTCTATTTCTCTCAAATGAATAAACCGATATTGAAATTATATAACGAAAGTGTTTGTGGTTGCGAAAAATTATCATATAATACATAATCGAATAATACATAATTAAATATAATAACATATTTATCATAGCCAAATTTGTGTGCATGTAAATTTCTAAAATAATTACCAATAAGAGATCAAGAAAGCTATTTTAACAAGCATGTGGAAATTCCAAACTCAATTGAGACATGCTGGAAAGAAAGAATAGATAATGGGAAAAAGAAAATGCTATCGATAAAAAAATTTAAATATAATCAAAAATACCAAAATAAACGAAACGGAAAATATGTCACTTAGATCTAACCTAGAAATTTATTAGTTAAAAATCGTCAATTCAGGTATCAATTATTTTTCAAAATATAGATGGATCGATTTTCCTTTCAGGTAACAACGAGTCGGGTAGATTTATCTTTACTCTTTTTATAAATTTTATATTTACTATCATTTATAAATAAAAAGAAGACTCTGTTGGTCATTAAAATAAATAAATAAAAAGATATACACGTAAATTTACCATAAATTCATATTGCATATTTAGATAATAAGCTTGAGTAATTTAATAATTTTTTACTCTCTGCGCTAGATTAACGTATTCTGCCTTTTCTTGTGTTGTAGAAGTTTTCCATAAGTGATCCGCGACTTTGCGAATAAGGATAGCATTAAATTCTCCTATTCTTTTGCATTCCTTTGCAACGGAATATCTGAGTATCATATAGGCATGACATCTTTTATGGTCGCGCATAGGATTCTTAGAATTAAAAAAGTTTAATACTTCATCAATTTCGGGAGGTGGATGTATATTATTTCCGTTTATATTTGTAAGTAGCGTGTCGAAGTTACTCATTTTAAATATTTTATATAAAAATTTGGTCTATTTTTATAAGGATTACTGTTTTTATAATTTTACCCACTGTAATGATTTGATGAGAATTTTAGAGGAATTTGAACAGTATTTATATTTTTAAAAATCGCAACTAATTGAATTAGCTGAGTTATTTTCATATTATGTCACTGATATTATAGGTATTTTAGGAATTATATCCGACATCTTTTTTAAATCTTTAATCAAATCCAACATCATAACCCTAATAGTAAATAAATCTTACTCCTTCCTAAATGGGAATTTTATTGATAGATCAGAAAAACCCCCAAATATTGGATGTTCTAATACATAAATTTAAAATCGGCTATTTTTAGATATTTTAGATAGGGAACGTAATTCCCTGATTGCCTGATAAAAATTGTTATATTTTCAATAAAATACTCGCGTTACATGAATTACGTCCTTTTTTGGGTCATCAATAATAAAATTTCAATCTACCGGAGGTAGATTTGACATCTCATCTTGAATTACCAAATCCCCTGAATGTACACAAGATGCTTCATGAATACAATCTTTTTTTGAAAAAAAAATATTTGTTTTTAGTCACATGAATATTATATTTGGAAATTATGATATTATTCTTGGCTATGATGAATTTATTGTGCATTATATGATCATATTTCCCACACACAAACTCTTTCGTTATAAAAAAAATATGATTTAGATTCAATATCATTTTATTCATTTGAGAGATGGATTTAAATGATCAGTCTTCTTTTTCGAAAAGTTAAATAATTTTAAAAAATTTATTTTATAAAGTTATCAATTACACCTCTGTAAATGCACTCCTCTATAAGTGAACCCCCTATAAATGCATCCTATGCTCAAAGTCCCATACATAATAATACTTAGTAAATTTCCCTCTATAAATCATTCCCTCCTTAATACTGATTCGGGGTGGTGCTCCGATCAATCGGCGGATTAGTAATTGAGTGAGATGTCCGAGAGAAATTTAATATGCACGGTTTGATATTGGACACAAAATTCACGATTATCATTGATGTAAATGTGTTTTCTTTCTATAATAAGAATCATTCACAAAATTTAGAATGTCTTTAATAATCATATATATGGGTGTAAATTTAGTAGCAGAGTAGAAGCCATGTCTGAAATGTTTGAAATCATTAATAAAATAGACTCTTAATAATTAATACCATTAAAGTTGAAAATAAAGATTTTACAAGGAGAATTGTGCCTAGAGACCTAAACAAAAACACTAATAGAAGATGCTCCTATCGTCAAAAAAAAAACTATTTTAACAAGCATGTGGAAATTCCAGATTTAATTGAAAAAAAAAGAATAGATAAGATTTTTAAAATGGAAAAAGTAAATGGCATTGATAAAAAAAAATTAAATATAATCAAAAGCTATTGGAAAATAGTAGCAAAGACAAATTTATTATTTAAAAAATTTGAAAATCGTATTATTCCGGTATCAATAATTTTTCAAATTTTAGACGGCAAATTCCTTTCAGGTGACGGCGAGTCGGGTAGATTTTATCATTATTCTATTTGTATAACTTTATATTTACTATGTAATTTTTGAAAAAAAATCAAATCATATTGTATATTTAGATAATAAGGTTGAGTAAGAAAGTAATTCATCGATTTTAATTTAATGAGATTTTACTCTCTGTGCTAGATTAATGTATTCCGACTTTTCTTCTGTCGTGGAATTTTTCCATAAGTGATTCGTGGCTCGAAAGTATGATTAATATCCGATATTAAATTAAAGGAAATATCAATACTAAACTTGGTATTGACAAATAAAATCCGATAATCTAATTGATGAAAACAAGATTTCAGGGGCCTATAACGATAGCATTAAATTCTCCTATTCTCTTGCATTCCTTTGCAACGGAATATCTAAATATCTTATAGGCATGACATCTGTTATGGTCATGCATAGATTTCTTAGAATTAAAAAAAAGTTTAATACTTCATCAATTTCGGGAGGTGGATGTATATAATTTATGTTTATAGCGTGTCGAAGTTGTTCATTTTAGATATTTTATATATTGTCACGGATGTGCTCAAAGTTTGTATCACGCAAACTTAATAACTATCTGCCAGTAGGTCAAGCAATCCGTCGATCTAAACTCGAAGCAGATAATAAAATTATAATAAACAATATCACAATAACACTCAAAATAATCTAAAGGCACAGTGAGTAAGTGGAGTCAAAGCAGTTAACACAGTATCAAATAATATTTAATAATATTTCGCAATATTACGACACAAAAGATAAGTTTATTAAAATATAAAGGGATAAATAATAAAAGTAAAGTATCATTCAACGACAGAAATATTACAATGTGTTGTGTCCGAAGGAAGTTTACTTTTCTATTTAATATTCTTGATTCTCTAACTCTAACTCTGACTAACTGACTGACTAACTATCTGTCTCTTGTAACTATTTCCACCAACCATTATTTTTATACTTCCTCTTTTGTTTACATTTATCCCTCATCTTTTGTGCTTCATCCTTCATCCTTCGGCGTAACATTTCGGGTAGCTACACAAATTATTATCTAGGATGATAAATCACCTGAATACTCACCGTTTATCATCTTTCACTTGATTACCAATTTGTACCACCACAATATAATTTTAGAGTAATTAAGTCGCATAAAAAAAAATTTTAGGAATACTTTCATATTTAGTTCCACGCGAGCGAGTTTTTAATTTATTTTTAGATAATAAAATGATCATTAATGATCTCACGATCACATTACACTTTATTAGCAACAAACGTGTCAATAAAAAAAAGACTTGTAACGTGTATTCAGGAACGGAACTTTTAGGAAAAGATTTGTTTGTTCGCTTATTTTAAATTTCTTCTTATCAGTCATGAATAAAATCATTTTCATATGGAAACAAAATTTCACTTCTTTTTTAAGACTTTATAAAATAAAGGTTTAAAATAGATGTATTTTTATGAGGAAAAATTATAAGTTGCAAACGTTATTAGACAGTTTCATCCAAAATACAAAAAAAAAAAATACTTTTTTTAATAATAAAATTAAATTTTCTGGTATAACAAGGTTTAAATAGAATACTTTTTAAACTTTTTAAGCTAAATATTTTATTATAATTATGCATTAAATATTAAAATAACAATTATAGTTATATAGAGTACAGTTTACAAGTAGCATGTCAAGGTTGTTTATTTTAGATATTTTATATAAAAAGTNTCATCTTTCACTTGATTACCAATTTGTACCACCACAATATAATTTTAGAGTAATTAAGTCGCATAAAAAAAAATTTTAGGAATACTTTCATATTTAGTTCCACGCGAGCGAGTTTTTAATTTATTTTTAGATAATAAAATGATCATTAATGATCTCACGATCACATTACACTTTATTAGCAACAAACGTGTCAATAAAAAAAAGACTTGTAACGTGTATTCAGGAACGGAACTTTTAGGAAAAGATTTGTTTGTTCGCTTATTTTAAATTTCTTCTTATCAGTCATGAATAAAATCATTTTCATATGGAAACAAAATTTCACTTCTTTTTTAAGACTTTATAAAATAAAGGTTTAAAATAGATGTATTTTTATGAGGAAAAATTATAAGTTGCAAACGTTATTAGACAGTTTCATCCAAAATACAAAAAAAAAAAATACTTTTTTTAATAATAAAATTAAATTTTCTGGTATAACAAGGTTTAAATAGAATACTTTTTAAACTTTTTAAGCTAAATATTTTATTATAATTATGCATTAAATATTAAAATAACAATTATAGTTATATAGAGTACAGTTTACAAGTAGCATGTCAAGGTTGTTTATTTTAGATATTTTATATAAAAAGTTTTAATGATTAGATGAAATTTTGATTTGACCTGTACTTATATTTTTTAATTAAGTGAATTAGTTAGGATATCTCTTCTTGAACTGAATTATTGTCAATAATATATACTAGAATCAGTAATAATTTTCATTTTTAACCCATCAAGGTTTAAAGAGTTAGAAGATTCTATCATCTAATTTATTCTCTTCATTTTTTGATGCACCATAATAAGGTAATTCACTGTGCAACCATTTTTTGTATGCTTACCATAAAAATTTCCAAGAGTTGCTAAATTCGTTCACATGCAGCATAATACAAAGATTTTGTATGCAGCAGCATGCGGTGGTGTAATGGCAAAAGATTTTGGTCTAATTCAGTGATATATTCTTTTCCAACAGGCAACGCCTGGATTCTTATTGAAATTATAAAGTAAATCAAAAGGGTTTCTCTTTTATAAGATTACTTCTTTCTTTTTCATTTTTGCCCATCTGTTTAAAAAAAATTGTCACTTGCAAGAAGTATACCACTACATATGCTATTAAAAAGTATTTTTAATAATTTTAATTGTATTAACTTACCACAAAATCTTGGATGAAGAAAAAAACACACCAACATACATCATCACCAAATTCAGCAAATCGCCAATTAAAACTTGAATACATTCTTGTTTAACAGTACCTAAGCGCACCAATCCAAAAAACCAGTCTGCAAGTATGATTCTAATGAAAAGTATTGCTTCATTTATATCAAAAAAATAATATTAGAACTATATATTATGTATTTTCTACTATTAAAAAATAATTTTTTATATGTTACTGTTTATAATATTCTAATCTTATATGAGGGGGTTGTTTTTCATTAACTATCTAATTAGCCCCAATACAGTACAAATTTTACTTTGAAGGAAATGTTTAAATAAATCTTTAAACCGTTTTTTTTATAATAGGTATGGGTATGTGCGTATAAGCATTTAATGAAATAAATAAAATAAAATAAAAAATATAAATAAAATTTGTGGAGAAATTACACTTTTTTTTTAATAAAAAAAAAAAAATTAATTTTAACATTTATTGATTTACAAATTTGTTATTAACATTGATGCATGCATTACGATTTTATTTTTTTTATGTTAAGTAATTAACATGAAAGTAACTATTCACATATAATGAATTCTAGGTGTTTCATTCGCGGAGTTATTCCAGAAATATATTTAAATAAAAATTATTTTGTATATTTGTAATATATATTCTGTATATGAAAATGAGATTTTATTATAGAATATATATAGAATACTGAGAAATGACAATAGAGAAAAATAGAGAAGACAAGTACTTTATTTTTTTTTTAGAAAAAAAATAACATCTTTTTCATCTCCTTCCTTTTTCGTTGGAAAAAATATTAAAAAAAATAAATGTTTATGATGAAATATAACCATATTTAAAGAACCAAAAGAAAAATTATCTGCAATGATGCTGATGCTGATATCATATGTTTAGACGTAACGGCATAAATATAAATGTAAATATAAAAATTAAAAATAAAATAAAAATAAACTAATACACGCATGATATGCACTCCCACNATAAATAAAATAAAATAAAAAATATAAATAAAATTTGTGGAGAAATTACACTTTTTTTTTAATAAAAAAAAAAAAATTAATTTTAACATTTATTGATTTACAAATTTGTTATTAACATTGATGCATGCATTACGATTTTATTTTTTTTATGTTAAGTAATTAACATGAAAGTAACTATTCACATATAATGAATTCTAGGTGTTTCATTCGCGGAGTTATTCCAGAAATATATTTAAATAAAAATTATTTTGTATATTTGTAATATATATTCTGTATATGAAAATGAGATTTTATTATAGAATATATATAGAATACTGAGAAATGACAATAGAGAAAAATAGAGAAGACAAGTACTTTATTTTTTTTTTAGAAAAAAAATAACATCTTTTTCATCTCCTTCCTTTTTCGTTGGAAAAAATATTAAAAAAAATAAATGTTTATGATGAAATATAACCATATTTAAAGAACCAAAAGAAAAATTATCTGCAATGATGCTGATGCTGATATCATATGTTTAGACGTAACGGCATAAATATAAATGTAAATATAAAAATTAAAAATAAAATAAAAATAAACTAATACACGCATGATATGCACTCCCACTTCCTTTTTTTTTATCGAAAAAAATACAAAAAAAATAATGAAATATAACCATACCATATTTAAAGAACAAAAAGTTTAAGCTGACATCATATGCTTAAAATTCATGTCTCTTAAAAGAACCGCGTGAAAGAGAATTCTTGATTACTTTTTATATTTTATTCGTCTATTTTCTTTTTCCCCTTCGTTTTTTTTATCGAAAAAAATATAAAAAAATAATGAAATATAACCATATTTAAAGAACAAAAAGAAGATTAAGCTGATATCATATACTTAAAATTCATGTCTCTAGTAAGAAATATCTTTTTAGACGCGGCGACAAAATATAAATATAAAAATTAATACACGCATAATACATACATCGATAGAAGACTATGCATGTTACTTTCAAAAAAAAAATTTAATCTATTTTAAAAGCATCGCATGTAAGAGAATTCTTGATTACTCTTTTCTTTTATTTATACTTTATTCAGCTGTTTTCCTTTTCTATAGAGATTACTAATCTAATCTAAAATAAAATAACAAAATAAAATAATAAACAAAAAATAATAAATATTATTATTATATTATGAAAAAATTTTTTGAACGAATTTAATCTAACAGACAAACGCACTTGACTATCTTGAGACTTCCTCAGGTGAGCCCAATTCAGGCCGCAAGCCAGCTCAGATTTGTAAGCCCAACCAGGCCTGCGAGCTTAAGAGGAGCTTTAGATAGAATCGTAAAATTGTGGAAACTAGAATATAGTATTTTTCATTTTCACATTAATTGTATCAAAAAAATAAAACAAGTTTGTATCGCAAATTATTATTCTTTTTTTCGTGCCATATAATCAGAAGCCCGATATAGACAAAAATCTTTAATATTTATTTGTAAGAAACCAGCCAAGTGAAAAAAAAAATAAATGAATGGGTCCCATCTAAAGGGAAAAAGCTAAAAGATATAATAGGTGTAATATTGAATGTGTAGTCATTTAGTGAATATATTATATCATTTTATTTTATATGATTATTTTATTTTTAAAATAAAATAGAAATTTAAAATTTGTGTGGGGAAAACACTTTTTCTTTTAAAAAAAAATGACTATATATTTGATTTACAAAATATTTCGCCAATCCCCAAAAAAATGTGATTCTAATGTTGCAATACAAATGCAACTTCTCAAAAAATGCATGGGTTCATAATACTGAAAGTACAAGTAACGAAAGAACATCTGAATTTTCAGATCCTATTTATAATAAAAAATTATTATATTATTATTTCAATACAATATTAATAATAAAATAATAGAATATAATTCATACTTTTTCCAATGAAGAAGTATTGATTCAACATTGTATGCCATCGAGTTCCTACCTATTTTTTAAAAAACCTCCTTTAATTCCAAATTCATTAGTACATATAATCTTTTAATGTTTATCCTAAAATTAAATGCAAGGTATTAATTTAATATTATATAATTTTTTTAAATTAAAAATTATACATCTGCGTTATGACGCATGGGCTATTTTATTGGCAGAATTACCAAGTTTTTTTTATCATGACTAATGCATCAGTGATGGACATTTTAGGTCATATCAATCATTAGCAGGTCATAAAAGTCATAGTAGGTCATATGGTCATAACTATAATTGACCGCCAACACTGCTGTGTCAGAACTTAGAATTTTTTAGCAAGTGAAAGCCATATTTGTCACCTATTATCTGTCACCATGCAGGTGCGTTAAAAAACATATATAATATTACCTGCTAAATAACTTTAAAATTGCATACAATGATGTAATATTCGATTATCTTACAAATATCTTTTGATATTAAATTGGTAACACGTGCACACTGTATTATGTGCAAGAAGTACATTTGAACAATTGTAGAAAACTTTTTATATCCTACTTTTTCCAAACCATTTCAAGCTCAGGAATTAAAAGTTCACCAATATGATAAATTTTTTAAACTCCGTAGGTATTCATATTAGATTGAATTTATATTTTCGGAAATCGTACTTTAATCTAGTTTTTTTTTCGAAAATTCAAAATATATTTCACTAAATCTGACATATTCTGGAAATGTACTCTACATTGCTTTCATTTATATCGAAAAAAAATAATGTTAGAACTATATATTATGTATGTTCCACTATAAATAGTAGACAATTATTTTTTATATGTCGCTGTTTATAATATTCTAATCTTATATGAGTTACAATAAAACGTGTTTCATTAACTAATTATCTAATTAGCCCAAATTTTACTTTGAAGGAAATAACGTAGAAGAAAATATTTGGTATATATATATAAATAAATAAATGTTTATTAAAACCGGTTTTTTTAAAAAGATATAATAGGTATAAATTGAATGGATATGGGTATGAGCGTCAAAAGCATTTAATGAATGATTATTTTATTTTATTTTAAAATGAAATATAAATAAATAAATAAAATAACACTTTTTTTTTAATTTAACATTTATTGATTTACAAAAATGGCCTTAACATTGATACATGCATTATGATTTTTTAACACTTATTGATTTACAAATATGGCCTTTACATTGATTTTTTTTTAACGTTAAGTAATATAAGTAATAAACGTAAAAGTAACTATTCACATATAATGAATTCTGTTTATTTGAGGAGGAGTTATTCCGATTTAACGAAATCGTGAAGCATACTTAAATAAAATTTATTTTATGTATTTGTAATATTCTGTATATTAAAAACGAGATTTTTATTATAGAATATATATAGAAAAAAAAACGACAATAGAGAAAAATAGAGAAAACAAATACTTTATTTTTAGAAATCTATTTTCTCTTCTTTCTTTCGTTCTTCTTCTTCCTTTTTTTTAAAAAATAAAAATAAATGTTTATGATGAAATATAACCATATTTAAAGAACAAAAAGAAAACTTATCTGCAATTATGCTGATACCATATCTTTAAAATTCATATCTCCGGTAAGAAAGACCATGTATTTATTTTAAAGGAACCGCGTGTAAGAGAATTCTTGATTACTTTTTATGTATTCAGCTTTTTTTATCGAAAAAAATAATAATAAATGTTTATGATGAAATTAACCATATTTAAAGAACAAAAAGAAAAATTATCTACGATTATGCTGATATCATATGCTTAAAATTCTTGTCTCTGGTAAGAAATATCTTTTTAGACGTAGTGACCAAATATAAATATAAATATAAAAATTAATGCACGCATAATATGCACATCGATAGAATGCATGTTACTTTCAAAAAAAAGATTTTTAATCTAAAAATATATCTATTTTAAAAGAACCAAGCGTAAAAGAATTCTTTTCTTTTATTTATACTTTATTCGGTTGTTTACCTTTTCTATAATACGTCATATGAGATTACTAATCTAATCTAAATAAAATAAAATAAAATAATAATAAAAAATAATAAATATTATTATTATATCATGAAAAAATTTTTGAACGAATTTGACCTAACAGAAAAACGCAACTTGACTATCTTGACTATAAGGTGTTGTAGAATTAAGATATCATTTATTTATTTTTATTTTACCATTTATTTATTTTTATTATTTTTTATTAATATAATGTAAATAAAAGTATATAAAGTGAATAATTATTCATCAACTGGAATTTTGAAAATTTAAATTTCCAATTCCTCTATTCTAATAAAACAAATTTTTATATAATCTGAAATGAATAACCTTGACATGTTGCTTACAAACATAAACAGAAATAATATACATCCACCTCCTGAAATTGAAGAAGTATTAAACTTTTTTAATTCTAAGAAGCCTATGCGTGATCGTAACAGATGTCATGCCTTTATGATACTCAGATATTCCGTTGCAAAGGAATGCAAAAGAATAAGAGAATTTAATGTTATCCTTATAGGCCAAGCCACGAATCACTTATGGAAAAATTCCACTTCAAACGAAAAGTTGGAATACTTTAATCTAGCACAGAGAGTAAAATATCATTAATGAAATTACTCAAATTTATTATCAAATATATGATATGAAAGTATGCGATAAATTTAAATTATATTTTATTTGATTTTTTTTTTTTAACGACTAGCATAGTCTCCTCTTTATTTATAAAATCGCCTAAAATAATTGATACCTGAATAATACGATTTTTTAAATAACAACTTTTTATTAAGTTAGATCTAAGCGTTATATTTATGTCTTATCCAGTATCTCCCTTTTTTCCATTTCGTTTATTTTGGTATTTTCGATTATATTTTATCAATACCATTTTCTTTTTTCCATTTTAAAAACCGATCTATTATGATATTATTCTTAATTATGCACAGAAATATGGCTATGAATATATTATTATATTTAATTATGTATTATATGATCATTTTTTGGAAACACAAACACTTTCGTTATATTTTTTGCAAACACAAACACTTTTGTTATATTTTTCGCAAACGAAATCACTTTCGTTATATCGTTTTATGAGAGATTTAAATAATCAGTCGTAATAAAAATTTATTTTATGAAAATTATCAATTATATTAAAAAAAGTGAAACATCATTATCACAGGATGGTTGACATTATATATATATATTTTACCATTAACAAAAATTTGATCAAAATTTGAATGAGGATTATTTTTCAAATATAAGAAAGTTAAAAAATATATTTTGTAAAACCAAGAAAAAATGAAAATATATTTTTTGCAAATAATTTGCCATCACGAACATAACAAAAAATGACAAATGTGTGTGTGTGTGTAAGTTGGGTATGCTTCTTAAAAAATAGTTTACGTTATAAATGATGAATGATATAAAATAAATAATAAAAAGAATTTATTAAAAAAAATTCAAAAAAAATATTTTCATTCCACATAATTATGTAATCCCAAATATAATTGGCTCAATAGTGACAAACTGATAATTATTATTATTGTAAATAATTTCAGACTTGCTGAATAACTTTACTTAATCACTCAAAGTCAGTTTACTTTTACTAAAGTACTAAAATAAAACGTTACAAAGTTCTAGAAGTATCAGTTTACTTTATTTGGATCAAAATATTGAAAATACGTCATAAATATCCAGAAATACAAAAAAAAATTGTAAATAAAAATATATTTCATGATGATTTTATGTTCACTAATAAAAATATATAAAAATAAATATTAAAATGACTCCTAAGATACTATTTCTAAAAAATATAATTATGTTCAAATTTTATTCTATTCCTCATCTAATCATTACAGTAGGTAAATATAACAAATTTTTGTATAAAATATCTAAAATAGACAACACCTCCCGAAATTGACGAAGTATTAAACTGCCTATGCGGGACCATAACGGATGCCGTGCCTATAAGATATTTAGATATTCTGTTGCAAAGGAATGCAAGAGAATAAGAGAATTTAATGCTGTCCTTATTTACCGAGCCACGAATCACTTATGGAAAAAATTCAACAACCCAAGAAAAGGCAGAGTACTTTAATCTAGAACATTCCTTTGCAACAGAATATCTAAGTATCTTATAGGCATGACATCCGTTATGGTCGTCCTTATGTTTCTTTGTCCTAAAAAAGGTTAATATTTCGTCAATTTCGGGAGGTGGATGTACATGTATATTGTTTCCGTTTATGTTTCTAAGTAGAGTGTCAATATCCAGTTATTTACATGATAATAATAAAAATAATAAATAATAATAATAATAAATAATAATAAAAATAATAAATAAATAATATTTATGCGTCGCACAAGATCATTCAATTTTTTTAATATATGTTAGTGAATAGTAAAATCTGGGGAAACCATTGTTAATTAGCCCTGGTTAAATAAATTTTTTGAATGATTACACAGTCACATTGAAACATTAAACTCATGCAACTTTAAATTTATAAAATAAAAAATGCTTATTCATTTATTTATTTATTATTATTATTATTATTAACTACACCAACAAATATATATATATAATAATAATAATAATAATAATAAACAAGGATTTCACTATTTAGCGACAGTCCGTGTGTATTTTTTTTATTATTATTTTTTATTTTAATGCTTTTCAAAGGGTACGTGACGGTTATTTTTTATTTATTTTTGTATTATTAAAAGAGGTGGAATTTATGTCATAAATCATTTTTTATTCAATTTTTAGGACAAATATATATATAAATGCTAATACAGATTTCCAAATAATCTTAAAGAAATGTCAAAATATCATCACCAAATAATAATATAAATACAATAAATAACACAACAATAAAAAATTTTTTTCTTATAAAAATAATCAAAAGAAGAAATCCAGAAAGATAAAAAAATAAAAGTTCTTTTTAAAATATATATATATATATGTATAAGTCTTTCGTAAAAAAAATGAGCATAAATATAAATTGAAAATGGATGAAAAAGAAATTTTTTTTTATAATAACAAAAATATACATGTATAGACATGAAAAAAAAGGTATGTAAAAATGATAAAAGTGGTAAACATATGGGCTGATTGCGAAAGTCTTAAAATTTTAGATCAGGTGATATCCTCTCAGCCAATTATAATTTTATTTATTTTTTCGAAGAAATTTAAAAATCAAAAAAATCTCAATATTTTATTAAGGAAACTACTTCTCAACTCCTAAATAAAAATATTTTATTAAGTAAATAAGAGTTTAAATATAAGTAGACCTGTTAATAAGTACTTGTCAACCCATCAAGCCCGACCCTAACCCATCAACCCAACCCCCTTACCCTGCGGAAATTTGTTTTATTTCTTTCTTAAAAGGTTTAATAACGTTATTTTATCTTATTTTTTCTTTTATTTTGTTTACTTTACTTCAAAAGAACAACTTTACTTAGTAGTCAAAATCTATTATCAATAAGTTTTATTAACTTTATTAAGAGGTAAATAAAAAAAATTTTTGCAGCCGATATGAAATGATGAAAAATAAAATCGACTAATTTTTATAAAAATAAATTTTTATTTAGATTTAATAAAATGATCTAAATTTTCGAAAAAAAAACGACTGATCACTTAAATAAAACGATATAAATCTAAATGATATTTTTTTTACATAACGAAAGGATTGTGTTTGCGAAAATGATCATTTAGTAGCGGGTAGAAGCCACGTCCAAAATGTTTGAAATAATTGATAAAATAGACTCTTAAAAAATTAATACCATTAAATATAAAGAAAGAGATTTCTCATTCGAAGATATTATAAGAGGATTTGTGCTATGCTAGAGAAACACTAATAGGAGATGCTCCCATCTTCAAGAAAGCCATTTTAATAAGCGTATGGAAATTCCAGATTCAATTGAGAACATACTGGAAAGAAGAATAGATAATGGGAAAAAGAAAATGGTATTGATAAAAAAATTAAATACCAAAATAAACGAAAAGGAAAATATAAATTTTTACTAAGTTAGATCTAAGTGTTATATTTGTGTCTTTGCTACTATTATCCAATAGTTTCTCCCTTTTTTTTTTCCTTTTCGTGTATTTTTCCAGCATGTTCTCAATCGAATCTGGAATTTCCACATGCTTGTTAAAATAGCTTTCTTGAATCTCCTATTAGTGTTTTTTTTTAAGTCTCTGGCACAAATTCTCTTATAATATCTTCAAATGAGAAGTCCCTTTCTTTAATGGTATTAATTTTTAAGAAAGTCTATTTATCAATTATTTCAAACATTTTGGACGTGGCTTCTACCTGCTACTAAATTTACATATATATTTTCGAAATTATTTGTGATTCTTATTATAGAAAGGAAACATCAATAATCAATTCATCGTGAATTTTATATATTCAATCTCGAAACTACTAATGATATTATTTTAGAAATTTACAAATGTGGCTATGATATGTATTTAAATTGACCAGTGTATTTTTTTTTTCTTGAAATCTAAAAAAATTCTTTTTTACTATTTATTTTTTATTTTTAAGTATACACGGATACACACACACCCGCACATTTATCATTCTTTGTAATGTTCGTGATGGCAAATTATTTCAAAAAAAAATTTTTTTTCTTCATTTTTTTTTTTGTTTTTACAAAATATATTCTTATATTGATTGACAATGGACATATATACAGGGTTGTGGTACTTCAAAATTTAGTATTTACATGGATCAGGTGAACACAATAGCCAATTCAGGACCCTGCATATACAAGAGATATATATGTGATGATGGATATAAATTCTAATAATAAATTACAAATTTTTCTACCAGACCAACCCGCCAATTAACATTTCTATCAGCCACAACAAGAGAATTTTGCATGATTATTTCTTTGGCACAAAACATGTAAATAAACACATGAATTAAATACAAATTTACTCAAATCATTATATGTACGCCAAATGTCCATTGGCGGTTTTTTTTTTTTTAAAAAAAAATAAATGCAATCGAAAAGGAGAGAAATCTAAGATCAAATAAAAAATAGAAAATTCATAATGCACAAAATATAATCGCTTATGTAATATTTTTTTAGGAGAGATCAATTAAACCAAAAACAACATAGTAATAAGATCTTTTCGAGAAATTTCTTTTGTAGATCCGGAAAAGCTGGTCTGCAAATTTGGTGGTAAGAATCACTGAATCTTATTTGTTAAAGTTTAAATTTAAACTAAAATTTTTTTTCATATCACATTCGCGCGCTCCTGAGAATCTTAACAATTAAAATTTAAAAAGTATAATGCAAGCAAGGAATAAACAAAAATGCAAAAAAAAAAAATTAAAATTCTTCAATAGCATTTTTGTGATGTTCGTATTTGCTCATGTGCACTTTTGTTTTCCCGTTCAATGTTTAAAAATAAATAAATAAATATAATGTTAAAAATAAATAAATAAATATAATGCTAAAAATTTCTAAAATAAGATACCGCTATGTCTGTATTTATTTTTGTGTATATGCGTAACTCTCGACTTGCTTGAAGCAGACTTTTTTTTGAGTATTTAACACCTTATTTTTAATTTATGTGAGGACTGAAATAAAAACATGCAGTTTAATGTTGATGTAATAGTTTGTTAATATTATTATTCATTTAGCATGTGAGTTTTATGGTTGAAAACGAAACATTAATATCATTGTACGCATGTGTCAAAGTGGTAATTAACATATCTGTCAAAAGCAAAGCGCGCATATTTTTTTTTTGTATAACAACTGTATACCTAACTCTTTCATTTTTATGTGTATAATGTAATTGTTGAAAACCTTATTTGAGATTTTTTTTAAAAAAAAGATATTTATATTAATTTCTAAATATGGTTTTCAATAAAGTAGCTTTGATTTATTTTGATGTTAAAAAAAAGAGGAATAATGGCAAAAATTAATTAAAATTTAGTTCTAATATATGTGTATTTAAAATTAAACTTAAAGATAATACTTTGTACTATTCGTAAAATTAAGTAAACAAGAACAAAAAGTATCCGGCCGTGGAAAGTTTGTAAATATAATACTCAAGAATTATTCGTTAGATTATATTTTAAGACTTTTTGTTGAACTTTATTTATTGCAAATTTAATATATATAATAATTTTGAAAAAAATGGGGTAGAAAGTTCAATGTTGAAATTACATATATTATTGAAACTAAAGAATTTCTCTATGTGGATAATTATGTACATTTCTTTAAAAAATCACTTCTAAAAACTTGTGATTTTGTGTAATAAAAATAAAATATTTGAATTGCATGATATCGAAGGTAATAATTAAACTTAATGAAATTAATGAGAAAATAAAATATAATAAGTTCAATAAAGAAATAAAAATGGAAATAATAAATTACTCTTCAACATTCGCAGACCCATGTTGAAAAAAATTAATATAAATAAAAATAATAAATTCATTGTTTGATAATTTATTTAAAATAAAACTTTGATATAAAATTATTTATTATTTATTTTTTAATTGAATTTAATTATTTTGATAGAAATTTTGCTAAAGATTCACTAAACTTTTTATATAGTAAAAAAGTAAATAAATTGTAGTTACGATACATTCATATGTGATTGAAACTCCGTGTGTAATATTTTTTCACAAATTGTATCTTCTATAATTAATGTCATGTGAAACATCTTCACAAATCTTTGGTTAACTATAGCAAAAGTTATCCATAGTTTTACTTCTCATATTAGAATATCTAGGCCGAATTTATTGTATTAATTTGATTACAGGTTGGAGATTCCCATAAATGTTATTTAATGGTTTTTTTCATCACCACTAATAGACCAATGAAAAGTATATACATCATTCTCTTTATATACAATATTTTATTTTTCTCATGAATTATATCTAACCTACATGTTATATAATATATTTTTGAAACTGTTGTTAACCAGGATTTACCTTCAAAGGAATCTAGTAACAACAACTATAGCAGGGAATTACCTTTGTATAGGATCATATAGCACTATATTATATGTAATATGCTAAAGTTGAAGGGGCTTTATACTACCAGTATAATAAATGAAGGATCGGTCAATTACGGCTTTATTTGAAAGAGGCAGAGGGTGAGATTTTATTAAAGGAAGTATTCACACAGAGTAATTAAAAGATTAATAATTATTTATTAACAGTATAGGAATCTCTATCCTATTTATTAATTTATTGAGTTATTTTCCAACTCAGGAGCTAAGCTAACTAGGTTAAACCGAAATTCAGGAAAGGGAAACTCCTTTATATATCTATTAATTTATGTTCTCAGTTATGTTATAATATATGATACTACATAATCATTTAAAATATAAATTGATACATAATAAATTAATAAATACAGTGGAATAATAAATAAATAAATAATATTAGTAATATAAAAATAACAGTTAAAATATAATAATAATAATCCTATGTAATAAAACAGAAAATTGGGTAATATGATAATATGATATATATATATATTTAATGACTAACGGACCTCTTCTTTGTTCATAGATGGTAACAAAGTAGGGTAATATAATAGAAATAATAAAGATAAAAATAAATCAAAATATGACGGATTTTACTTTGAAAATATGAAAAAAAGAATAATAATTATTTTGCATTCGCACAATCACCAATTTTCATATTATGCTTTCATTAATCTGAAAATATATCAATTTTAAAAGAATTGCGTGTAAAAGAATACTTTCAGTCCTGATTACTCCTTTCTTTTTTATATATTTTATTCAGCTTTTTTCTTTTTCTATTATACTTCATCTGAGATTACTAAAATAAAATAAAATAAAATAATAAATAAACAAAATTCATAAATAAAATCAAAATGAATAAAATCAAAATAATAAATAAAATCAAAATAATTGCGGTAAAATTGATTTCAGTAAATAATCATTATTTCGATTGTATGTTATTCCATTTCTGGATTTTTATGAACATAACAATGCAAAATATATATTGTATTTTAGATCCCTAAAAAAATATAATAAAAATCGTGTATTGGGGGTAGGTGATGATCAAGGTATGTAATTGGGCCATAGATTATACTCAAATTGGATTTTTTAATGAATGGTTTTTATTTTAGGCATCTAAATTCAACTTTTGATTTGAGAAATATGTGATAGTATCATGACTAACTCGAAGATCCTGTTATGGGTAAATTCAATTTTATACCTTTTATTTACGCATTCCATATTTTTGGTCCTAATTTCCTTGTTTTATTAATATATATTTATTTCCAAAAAATTCCAACATTACGTTATTTAAATTTATTATTAATTTTGCAATAATTAAAATGCCATTGGCTAATATTTAAATCTTTACAATTATACGATTTTAAAATACAAGTTGGACGTTTTTTATTATTTATTAAATATTAGTCATTTTCAAATAAAGAAAAAATACCACATCGCACGAAAATAAAAATTTATCTTTATGCCGATGAGCTATTTATTTTATCCTCAAAAATCACTTATAATTACATATCCTAAAACATATATAAATTTTAACCGATTTCATGCAAATAATTTATGAAAATTAGATCAAATTCATTATATTTAACTTTTTTTTTTAATACATGTATTTTTTTTCGTAATACTAAAATCTTGAATTTTTCGGTTAAGATAAAATTTCTAATAATAATATTTAGTAANTTTTATTTTATTTTATTATTTTATTTTATTTTATTATTTTATTTTTATTTTATTTTATTATTTTATTTTATTTTATTATTTTATTTTATTTTATTATTTTATTTTATTTTATTTTATTATTTTATTTTATTTTATCATTTTATTTTATTTTATTATTTTATTTTATTTTATTATTTTATTTTATTTCATTGTTTTATTTTATTATTTCATTTTATTTTATTATTTTATTTTATTTTATTATTTTATTTTATTTTATTATTTTATTTTATTTTATTATTTTATCATTTTATTTTATTTTATTATTTTATTTATTATTTTATTTTATTTTATTATTTTATTTATTTATTATTTTATTTTATTTTATTATTTTATTTTATTTTATTTTAGATTGGATTAATCTCATATGCAATATTATATAGAAAGAAAATAGCCGAATAAAATATAAAAAAAAAAGAAAAGAGTAATCAGGTCAGGAATGAAAGTATTCTCTTAAATACTCACAACACGCAATTCTTTTAAAATAGATATATTTTCAGGTTAAAGTTTTTTTTTTGAAGTAACATGGTCTTCTATCTATCATCCTCGTTTAGAAATCGATATGTGCGTATTATGCATGTTTTTTGGTTTATTATTATTATCATATATTATATATTATATTTATATTTTGCCGCCACGTCTAAACAAATATTTCTTATTGAAGGCATTGATAATTTTCATAAAATAAATTTTTATTAGATTTAATAAAATGATTTACGGACGACTGATCATTTAAATCTTCTATTTCTCTCAAATGAATAAACCGATATTGAAATTATAACGAAAGTGTTTGTGGTTGCGAAAAATTATCATATAATACATAATCAAATAATACATAATTAAATATAATAACATATTTATCATAGCCAAATTTGTGTGCATGTAAATTTCTAAAATAATTACCAATAAGAGATCAAGAAAGCTATTTTAACAAGCATGTGGAAATCCAAACTCAATTGAGACATGCTGGAAAGAAAGAATAGATAATGGGAAAAAGAAAATGGTATTGATAAAAAAATTTAAATATAATCAAAAACACCAAAATAAACGAAACGGAAAATATGTCACTTAGATCTAACCTAGAAATTTATTAATTAAAAATCGTCAATTCAGGTATCAATTATTTTTCAAAATATAGATGGATCGATTTTCTTTTCAGGAGTCGGGTAGATTTATCTTTATTCTTTTTATATAATTTTATATTTACTATCATTTATAAATAAAAAGAAGACTCCGTTAGTCGTTAAAATAAATAAATAAAAAGATATATACGTAAATTTACCATACATTCATATTACATATTTAGATAATAAGCTTGAGTAATTTGATAATTTTTTACTCTCTGCGCTAGATTAACGTATTCTGCCTTTTCTTGTGTTGTGGAAGTTTTCCATAAGTGATCCGCGACTTTGCGAATAAGGATAGAATTAAATTCTCCTATTCTTTTGCATTCCTTTGCAACGGAATATCTGAGTATCATATAGGCATGACATCTTTTATGGTCGCGCATAAGATTCTTAGAATTAAAAAAGTTTAATATTTCATCAATTTCGGGAGGTGGATGTATATTATTTCTGTTTATATTTGTAAGTAGCGTGTCGAAGTTACTCATTTTAAATATTTTATATAAAAATTTGGTCTATTTTTATAAGGATTACTGTTTTTATAATTTTACCCACTGTAATGATTTGATGAGAATTTTAGAGGAATTTGAACAGTATTTATATTTTTAAAAATCGCAATTAATTGAATTAGCTGAGTTATTTTCATATTATGTCACTGATATTATAGGTATTTTAGGAATTATATCCGACATCTTTTTTAAATCTTTAATCAAATCCAACATCATAACCCTAATAGTAAATAAATCTTACTCCTTCCTAAATGGGAATTTTATTGATAGATCAGAAAAACCCCCAAATATTGGATGTTCTAATACGTAAATTTAAAATCGGCTATTTTTAGATATTTTAGATAGGGATATTGAAAATTACGTAATTCCCTGATTGCCTGATAAAAATTGTTATATTTTCAATAAAATACTCGCGTTACATGAATTACGTCCTTTTTTGGGTCATCAATAATAAAATTTCAATCTACTGGAGGTAGATTTGACATCTCATCTTGAATTACCAAATCCCCTGAATGTACACAAGATGCTTCATGAATACAATCTTTTTTTGAAAAAAAAATATTTGTTTGTAGTCACATATATTATATTTGGAAACTATGATATTATTCTTAATTATTTTAGAAATTTACACGCACACGAATATGGCTACGATGAATTTATTGTTATTAATTATGCATTATATGATCATATTTCCCACACACAAACTCTTTCGTTATAAAAAAAAATATGATTTAGATTTATTTTTATTTCAATATCATTTTATTCATTTGAGAG
This sequence comes from Diversispora epigaea, assembly GCA_003547095.1. Classification (NCBI taxonomy): domain Eukaryota; kingdom Fungi; phylum Glomeromycota; class Glomeromycetes; order Diversisporales; family Diversisporaceae; genus Diversispora; species Diversispora epigaea. Next base: position 95,954 of record PQFF01000284.1, on the reverse strand, counting down.
ATGGATTTAAATGATCAGTCTTCTTTTTCGAAAAGTTAAATCATTTTAAAAAATTTATTTTATAAAGTTATCAATTACACCTCTATAAATGCACTCCTCTATAAGTGAACCCCCTATAAATGCATCCTATGCTCCAAGTCCCATACATAATAATACTTAGTAGATTTCCCTCTATAAATCATTCCCTCCTTAATACTGATTCGGGGTGGTGCTCCGATCTATTGGCGGATTAGTAATTAAGTGAGACATCCGATAGAAATTTAATATGCACGGTTTGATATTGGACACAGAATTCACGATGTAAATGTGTTTTCTTTCTATAATAAGAATCATTCACAAAATTTAGAATGTCTTTAATAATTTCAAAATCATATATATGGGTGTAAATTTAGTAGCAGAGTAAAAGCCATGTCTGAAATGTTTGAAATCATTAATAAAATAGACTCTTAATAATTAATACCATTAAAGTTGAAAATAAAGATTTTACAAGAAGACTTGTGCCTCACCGTTTATCATCTTTCACTTGATTACCAATTTGTACCACCACAATATGAATAGATGGAATTTTAGAGTAATTTAGGAATACTTTCATATTTAGTTCCACGCGAGCGAGTTTTTAATTTATTTTTAGATAATAAAATGATCATTAATGATCTCACGATCACATTACACTTTATTAGCAACAAACGTATCAATAAAAAAAAAGACTTGTAACGTGTATTCAGGAACACCTTTAGGAAAAGATTTGTTTGTTCGCTTATTTTAAATTTTTTCTTATCAGTCATGAATAAAATCATTTTCATATGGGAACGAAATTTCACTTCTTTTTTAAGACTTTATAAAAGTAAAGGTTTAAAATAGATATATTTTTATGAGGAAAAATTATAAGTTGTAAACGTCATTAGACAGTTTCATCCAAAATACAAAAAAAAAAAATACTTTTTTTAATAATAAAATTAAAATTTTTGGTATAACAAGGTTTAATTAGAATACTTTTTAAACTTTTTAAGATAAATATTTTATTATAATTATGCATTAAATATTAAAATAACAATTATTGTTACATAGAGTACAGTTTACAAGTAGCATGTCAAGGTTGTTTATTTTAGATATTTTATATAAGTTTTAATTAAGTGAATTATCTCTTGAACTGAATTATTGTCAATAATATCTATACTAGAATTAATAATTTTCATTTCTATCAAGGTTTAAAGAGTTAGAAGATTCTATCATCTAATTTATTCTCTTCATTTTTCGATGCACCATAATAAGGTAATTCACCGTGCAACCATTTTTTGTATGCATGATATACTGCGCTTTACCATAAATTCGTTCACATGCAGCATAATGACAAAGATCTTGTATGCAGCAGCATGTGGTGGTGTAATGGCAAAAGATTTTGGTCTAATTTAGTGATATATTCTTTTCCAACAGGCAACGCCTGGATTCTTATTGAAATTATAAAGTAAATCAAAAGGGTTTCTCTTTTATAAGATTACTTCTTTCTTTTTCATTTTTGCCCATCTGTTTAAAAAAAATTGTCACTTGCAAGAAGTATACACTACATATGCTATTAAAAAGTATTTTAATAATTTTAATTGTATTAACTTACCGGATGAAGAAAAAAACACACCAACATACATCATCACCAAATTCAGAAAATCGCCAATTAAAACTTGAATACATTCTTGTTTAGCAGTACCTAAGCGCACCAATCCAAAAAACCAGTCTGCAAGTATGATTCTAATGAAATGTATTGTTTTCATTTATATCAAAAAAACAATATTAGAACTATATATTATGTATTTTCCACTATTAAAAAATAATTTTTTATATGTTACTGTTTATAATATTCTAATCTTATATGAGGGGGTTGTGTTTCATTAACTATTTAATTAGCCCCAAATTTTACTTTGAAGGGTATGTGCGTATAAGCATTTAATGAAATAAAATAAAATTTGTGGAGACATTACACTTTTTTTTTTAAAAAATTACAAATTTGTTATTAACATTGGTGCATGCATTACGATTTTATCTTTTTTTATGTTAAGTAATTAACATGAAAGTAATTATTTACATATGATGAATTCTGGGTGTTTCATCCCTGTATATTTGCGGAGATATATTTATATAAAAATTATTTTGTGTATTTTTAATATGTATTCTGTATATATGAAAATGAGATGTTTATTATAGAATATATATAGAATACTGAGAAAACAAATGACAATAGAGAAAAATGGAGAAAACAAGTAATTTATTTATTTTTTAGAAAAAAAATTAACATCTTTTTCATCTCCTTCCTTTTTCGTTGGAAAATATATAAAAAAAAAAATGAAAAAATAAAACCATATTTAAAGAACAAAAAGAAAAATTATCTGCAATTATGCTGATGCTGATATCATATGTTTAGACATAACGGCATAAAAATTAAAAATAAAATAAAAATAAATTAATACACGCATGTATGCCACGTTGATAGAAAACAACCATGTTGCTTTCAAAAAAAAAAAATTAATCTGAAAATATATCAATTTAAAAGAACCGTGTAAAAGAGAATTCTTGATTACTTTTCATATTTTATTCGCCTATTTTTTTCCTCTTCCTTTTTTTTTATCGAAAAAAATATAAAAAAAATAATGAAATATGACCATACCATATTTAAAGAACAAAAAGTTTAAGCTGATATCATGTGCTTTAAATTCATGTCTCTTAAAAGAACCGCGTGAAAGAGAATTCTTGATTACTTTTTATATTTTATTCGTCTATTTTCTTTTTCCCCTTCTTCGTTTTTTTTATCGAAAAAAATATAAAAAAATAATGAAATATAACCATATTTAAAGAACAAAAAGAAGTATCATATACTTAAAATTCATGCCTCTGGTAAGAAATATATTTTTAGACGTGGCAACAAAATATAAATATAAAAATTAATGCACGCATAATACACACACCAATAGAAGACCATGCATGTTACTTTCCAAAAAAAAATTTTAATCTGATAATATATCTATTTTAAAAGCATCGCATGTAAGAAAATTCTTGATTACTCTTTTCTTTTATTTACATATACTTTATTCAGCTGTTTTCCTTTTCTATAGAGATTACTAATCTAATCTAAAATGAAATAAAATAAAATAACAAAATAAAATAACAAACAAAAAATAATAAATATTATTATTATATTATGAAAAATTTTTTTGAACGAATTTAATCTAACAAACAAATGCACTTGAGATATCATTTATTTATTTTTATTTTATTATTTATTTATTTTTATTATTTTTTATTATTATAGTGTAAATAAATGTATATAAGTGACGAATTATTCATTAACTAGAATTTTGAAATTTTTAATTTTCAATTCCTTATTCTAATAAAACAAAATTTTATATAAAATATCTAAAATGAATGACACAAACATAAACGTAAATAACATACATCCACCTCCAGAAATTGAAGAAGTATTAACCTTTTTTAATTCTAAGAAGCCTATGCGCAACCATAACAGATGCCATGCCTATATGATACTTAGATATTCCGTTGCAAAGGAATTCAAGAGAATTGGAGAATTTAATGCTATCCTTATAGGCAAAGCCACGAATCACATATGGAAAAATTCCACTTCACAAGAAAAGGCAGAATATGTTAATTTAGCACAGAGAGTCAAATCACATTATTGAAATAATTTCTTAAATTTATTATCGAAATATACAATATGAAAGTACGTGGTAAATTTACATATATATTTTATTTGATTTTTTTTTAACGACTAACATAGTCTCCTCTTTATTTATAAAAAGGAAATCGATTCGAACTGAATAATACGATTTTTTAGATAACAAATTTTTACTAAGTTAGATCTAAGCATTATATTTATGTCTCATCCAATAGTTTTTCCCTTTATTTTTTTTTATTTTCGATTCTATTTTATCAATACCATTTTCTTTTTTCCATTTTAAAAACCGATCTATTCTTAGACATTCTAAATTTCGTGAATGATTCTTATTATAGAAAGGAAACACATCAATAATCAATTCGTGAATTTTATATTCAATCTCGAAACTATTAATAATATTATTCTTAATTATGCACACAAATATGGCTATGATAAATATATTATTATATTTAATTATGTATTTTATGATCATTTTTTGGAAACACAACACTTTCGTTATATTTTCGCAAACACAAAAACTTTCGTTATATCTTTTCGCAAACACAACCACTTTCGTTATATCGTTTTATGAGAGATTTAAATAATCAGTCGTAATAAAAATTTATTTTATGAAAATTATTAATTATATTAAAAAAAGTTAAACATTATCACAGGATGGTTAGCATTATATATTTTTTACCATTAACAAAAATTTGATCAAAATTTGAATGGGGATTATTTTTCAAATATAAGAAAGTTAAAAAATATATTTTGTAAAACCAAGAAAAAATGAAAATATATTTTTTGCAAATAATTTGCCATCACGAACATAACAAAAAATGACAAATGTGTGTGTGTAAGTTGGGTATGCCTCTTAAAAAAATGGTTTACGTTATGAATGATGAATGATATAAAATAAATAATAAAAAGAATTTATTAAAAAAAAATTCAAAAAAATATTTTCATTCCATATAATTATGTAGCAATCCCAAATATAATTGGCTCAATAGTGACAAACTGATAATTATTATTATTATGTAAATAATTTCAGACTTGCTGAATAACTTTACTTAATCACTCAAAGTCAGTTTACTTTTACTAAAGTACTAAAATAAAACGTTACAAAGTTCTAGAAGTATCAGTTTACTTTATTTGGATCAAAATATTGAAAATATGTCATAAATATCCAGAAATACAAAAAAAAATTGTAAATAAAAATATATTTCATGATGATTTCATGTTCACTAATAAAAATATATCAAAATAAATATTAAAATGACTCCTAAGATACTATTTCTAAAAAATATAATTATGTTCAAATTTTATTCTATTCCTCATCTAATCATTACAGTAGGTAAATATAACAAATTTTTGTATAAAATATCTAAAATAGACAACACCTCCCGAAATTGACGAAGTATTAAACTGCCTATGTGGGACCATAACGGATGCTGTGCCTATAAGATATTTAGATATTCTGTTGCAAAGGAATGCAAGAGAATAGGAGAATTTAATGCTGTCCTTATTTATCGAGCCACGAATCACTTATGGAAAAATTCAACAACCCTAAGTAAAGGCAGAATACTTTAATCTAGAACATTCCTTTGCAACGGAATATCTAAGTATCTTATAGGCATGACATCCGTTATATAAGTATCTTATAGGCATGACATCCGTTATGGTCGACTTTGACCTAAAAAAGGTTAATATTTCGTCAATTTCGGGAGGTGGATGTACATTGTTTCCGTTTATGTTTCTAAGTAGAGTGCCATTGTGGTATTTTATATCTTATAATTTTATTAGAATAGGAGAATTGAATAATATCCAGTTAATGAACATCTTATATAACTTTTTATTTACATTATAATAATAAAAATAAATAAATAATATTTATGCGTCGCACAAGATCATTCAATTTTTTTAATATATGTTAGTGAATAGTAAAATCTGGTATATGTTAGTGAATAGTAAAATCTGGGGGAAACCATTGTTGGTTAAATAAATTTTTTGAATGATTACACAGTCACACATTGAAACATCAAACTCATGCAACTTTAAATTTATAAAATAAAAAATTTATTTATTTATTATTATTATTATTATTATCATTAACTACACCAACAAATATATATATATAATTATAATAGTAATAATAATAATAATAATAAACAAGGATTTCACTATTTAGCGACATTCCGTGTGTGTTTTTTTTATTATTTTTTATTTTAATGCTTTTCAAAGGGTACGTGACGGTTATTTTTTTATTTATTTTTGTATTATTAAAAGAGGTGGAATTTATGTCATAAATCATTTTTTATTCAATTTTTAGACACACCCGCACATTTATCATTCTTTGTTATGTTCGTGATGGCAAATTATTTTTTAAAAAAATTTTTTTTTCTTCATTTTTTTATTTTTTTTTTGTTTTTACAAAATATATTCTTATATTGATTGTATTGATTGACAATGGGAAAAAAAAGACATATATACAGGGTTGTGGTTGTACACAGAACTTCAAAATTTAGTATTTACATGGATCAGGTGAACACAATAGCCAATTCAGGACCCTGCATATACAAGAGATACATATATATGTGATAAATTCTAATAATAAATTACAAATTTTTCTACCAGACCAACCCGCCAATTAACAATTCTATCAGCTACAACAAAAGAATTTTGCACGTCTAAATTTTGCTATTCCTAATTTTCTGCAAACGTCGTTACACTTGTGATTTGCTAAGAATCTTTTTTTAATTCCTTTTTTGCCAAGATTTGTCCTTCCGAATCTCATGGGATCGATACAATGTATCGCCGGGTCAGTTAATAAGAAACTATTAGTAAGTTCAATTCCTTGAAGATCACAAATCATTAAATATCCTTTAGTGTACACATATGTAAAATGAGCAAATGCCTCGAGGGCAGGATGAAATTCTATAATTATCCCACTATTTGCATTGAACCGCTTAAACTTTGAATTAAGTTCTGACTCTGTAACATAATAACGAGTCTCATTGTCAATGAAAGCACGCACAACTTTTGCTTCGAGGAAATTTACAAGGGGAATCTTTTTTTTTCTTGCAATTGAATTAAATTCATTAGAAAGGTAACCCGCTACAGTAGAGATTTCTACAGCCTCAAGGTACTTTTCAAAGGGATTTTCTGATTTATCTTGCGAATATTCTTTCATCACCATTTTTTGAAGTGGATCACTCGTGGTATTGATAGCAAAATAAGCATATTTTTCAATACCGGCAGAAAATGGATGTGGTGCAATCTTGAAGTAAAATTCCTCGGAATAGAGATTCTCTTTTTTAAAGTATCTTTGATCTTTAAGTTTATTTAAAGTTTCAGGCATATTATAACCTAAAATTACTCCTTTTTGATATGGAAGATAGTCCCAATTGGGAACCTCCGGATTTAGGTCTCTTCTTTGTTTGGAAGAATTTGTACTTTTGATTTTACTCCCAAGGGAACTAGTTAGTGTAACAGAGGTCGCAATAGATGAAATGGTTGCCCCGACAAATTTTTTAATTAAATCAATTGGATCTCCTCCTAAAAGATCAAATACTGGAAATTCGCCAATGATACTACGAAATACTTGAATCATCGTATCAGTTTCCGGTGTAATTTTTCCAAAAAAATAATGAATTTCATTTAATTGCATTTTTTCTAACACGCTCTCTGCTGTTAATCCATATGGGTCGCCATCTGGATATTTATCATCACCATAATAAAAACGACGACCATGTGGTGGAGCGTCACCAATGTGGAGAATAACTCGAGTACCACCACGCCAGGTCATTTTGGTTATAGCAGCATCAAGACCTCCAAGAACATCTTCCGGAAAATCACCACCACCATCGGCTGGGACAGTAGATAAATTATTTCTGAATTCTTGATACGAGTTTGTAAAATCAAAAACTTGTAGGCGAGAATTATTGTAAATGTCGCAGTGATCGCGGTAGCCACAAAAACCGAACTGAACTCTAATACATGGGTTTGTATTATTAATATATTCCATCACCTGCAAAATACAATCTTTGGCAGCAGCGATGTGATTCGACATAGAACCTTAAAAAAATTAAAAGGTAAGTAAGGAACCTCAAAGGTAAAAGTTCTCAAATAATGTAGAATATACTGACCAGTGCAGTCTAAAACGTAACAAAGATCAACTTTCATTGTACGTTCGATATTAGCAAGTGTTTTAGATATGGCTTTTTTCCGTTTATTGACTCTAGTAGTTTCATTGGAAGAGGTAGTGTTAGATCTATTAGATGCTGAAGAGGATAATATCTCATCGTTATAACTATTCAAACACTCTTTATTGAGTTTCGGTCTATCATTGTTTCCATTGGATTCATTGTCTACAACCAAATCCGAATCCGGAACAATTGATTCTTCATTAGTTTCGGTTGTTGGGATTATACCCGATATTGGTTTTTCATTATTTTTAGTTTCAAGGCTATCAAATTCTCTCAAAAACGTGGAAGAAAGAGATGTATTGGTGGTGGTGGTGGTAGTTGCATTGGTAATTGTTTCTCGTTTTTCGGCAGAATCTTTTAAAATGGGTTTTCCATTTTTCTTTTCCATTTTTTTTTCTCAGAATTATCTCCAGAATGTGTTGCATTTTTATTGAAAACGGAGAATCCATTCCGTAAACAAAGAGACCAATCCTGACAGCGCAGCGTCGATCATGCAATTTGGGAATCTGTACCCCGGATCTTTTGATGTATTAGTTAAGACATTAGCCATGTCAGGAATCTGCAAGGGGAGAAAAATAGACCTGGTCTAGACAATGAATAATATTTATTAATATATTTCCCTAGGAATGTAATTTTGTATCTTTGTTTGTAATCTAGTTATTTTATTTCTATTTATATTTGTAATTTGGTTATTTTGTTGTAGTTTTTTTTTTTTTGTTTTTGCATTGTCGGTAATTTATTAGATTAAAAAAATTGGAATTCTTAAATGGCTCGTCCTAAGGACATAAAGTATACGTTAACTGTACTCTATATACATAACAAAAAATAAAAAAATGAAATCATTATGCTGTTCAAATAAAATTTTTAAATGCATTATGTAGTGTAACTCTTCCTATACAAGGGCTAAAAATTTCCATCTATATTTCATTCGGCTGAAATCACAAAAATGAATATTTTCGTCATTTTAATATTTCAGAACAATGCTTTACATTAAAATTAAATTAAATAAATATTCCGTAAACTTTATAATTTAAAATTCTTTATATAATCTAATAATAATTCTGTAATAATTTTAAATAATTAATTGAAAATTAATTGTTCAATCACATCCTGATGATTTTAATAAATGCTATACGAGAATTCATAAAAAAAGGTTTTAAATAAAATAGATTAAATGAATTCTGAGATAACAACAACAACAATAATAATTTTTATTTTAAAGAAATCGATGCAACGAGTTTAAATAAATAATAATTATATTTGTTGTTTGTGACAAATTTAATTTGAATAAATATATATTTCTTTTGTACAAAACATGTTTTTCTTTAATTTATATGATTATATCATTTAAAATATGATCAACTATTTGTTAATGTGATATCATATTAAACACATGAATTTATGCAAATACAAATTTACTCATATCATTATTTGCAATTTTTTTTTTTTTAAAAAAAAAAAAAACTTAAAAAAAATCTAAAACCAAATAGGAAATAGAAAATATGAAGAAAATTAATAACAAATGATTCAAAAATTTCTCGGCGCACATTCTCTGCACTAAAAATCGAAAATTATAATCCCTTATGTAATATTTTTTTAAATGATCAATGGGAGAGATCAATTAAACCAAAAACAACATAAGATCTTTTCGAGAAATTTCTTTGGTAGATCAGGAAAAGCTGGTCTGCATTTAAATTAAACAAATTCGGTAGTAAATCTATGCAAGAATCACCAGTTAAAGTTTAAAAATTTTTGCATATCAAAATTTGAACAATTAAAATTCAAAAGTACAATGCAAGTAAGGAATAACTCAAAAACAAAAATGCAAAAAAAAAACCATAATTCTTACATTTGCTCATGTGCATTCTTGTTTTTGCTTTGTTTAAAAATAAATAAATAAATGTAATGTCAAAAATTCCGAAAACAAGATACCACTATATCTTTATTTATTTTTGTATATATGCGTAACTCAACTTTCTGAAGGCAGACTTTTTTTTTTTGGTATTATTTTTAATTAATATGAGGACTGAAATAAAAACATGCAGTTTAATGTTGATGTAATAGTTTGTTAATATTATTATTCATTTAGCATGTGAGTTCTATGGTTGAAAACGAAACATTAATATCATTGTACGCATGTGTCAAAGTGGTAATTAACATATCTGTCCAATGCAAAGCGCGCATATTTTTTTTGTATAACCTAAATCTTTCATTATTATGTGTATAATGTAATTGTTGAAAACTTTATTTTTTAAAAAAAAAGATATTTTATCAACTTTATATTAATTTCGAAATATGATTTTCAGTAAAGTAACTTTGATTTATTTTGATGTTAAAAAAAAGGAATAATGGCAAAAATTATTTAAAATTTAGTTTTAATATATGTGTATTTAAAATTAAACTTTAAGATAATACTTCGTACTATATTCGTAAAATTAAGTAAGTAAACAAGAACAAAAAAGTATCTGACCGTGGAAAATTTTATAAATATAATACTCAAGAATTATTCGTAAATGTAATTTTTCATAAAATTATTTTAAGTAAGACTTTTTTGTCGTAACTTTGTAACTTTATTTATTGCAAATTTAATATATATATAATAATTTTGAAAAAAAGGCTGTAGAAAGTTCAATGTCATTATTAGTTTAAATTGCATATTCTTACGGTGATTATTGAAACTAAAGAATTTCCCTATGTGGATAATTATGGAAAAATAATGGAAGGTTTTTTCTTTTAGCTCTTGACACTAACCCATCATTTCGAAGTATACGTCGAATAGTATGTGTTGAAATATTAATATTTTCTTGTTCTTGTAGATGGTTTTGGACTTCAACAGCAGATGAACACCTGCGAGAGGTATTGAGATCTACGATTTTTTTTTTGTGTTGATTTATTTGTGATAGGTGGGCGACCTGACTTTGGCAAGTTTTCAACAGAGTGGTCTTCAAGCCATCTTTTTTTAATACGAGAAACCGTAGATGGATTTATATGCCGTGCTCTTGATATTTCCCTTGTTTGAGAATTTGGATTCTTTCTTCAGAGGTTGTATGACACTTTTGTGCCGTAACTTGTTTACTACGGAGTTGCAACGTGGTATAACAGCAAAATAAACAATAAAATTTAACTTTTATGTGATATTTATGTAACACAATAATCACCATCTGGTTCTTATCAAAAGTAACGCAACATGTGTTTCGTATTAAACTTGTTATTTCCGAACCGGTAGTAATAGTAATTATTGAGATTTTACTATCAAAAACTGGCACTATTAACAAATAATAAAACAAAGAATACCTCCGGGATTGTTCGAAACAGTTCGATTTAACGTAATTTTTTTTTGTTGCATTACAAATGATAGCCACTGTATATAATATATTTTTGAAACTATTTTTAACCATCAAAGGAATCTGGTAACAACAACTGTAGCATGGAATTTCCTTTGTATAGGATCACGCAGCACTTTATGTAACATGTTAAAGTTGAAGGGGCTTTATACTAACAGTATAATAAATGAAGATTCTGTCAATTACAGCTTTATTTGAAAGAGGAAGAGGGTGGGATTTTATCAAAGGAAGTATTCACATAGAATAATTAAAAGATAATTACATAATAATTATTTATTAATAGTATAGGCTCTTCCTATTTATAATTAATTTATTTCCCAACTCAGGAGCTAAACTAATAGGTTAAACTGAAATTCAGAAAAGGAAAACTTAACCTATGACATAATACATAATCATTTAAAATACAAATTGGTACATAGTAAATTAATAATAAATAAGTGGAATAATAAATAAATAAATAATACAAAAATAACAATTAAAATTATATAATAATAATAATACTATGTAATAAAACAGAAAATAGGGTAATAATATATATATATATATTTAATGACTAACGGACTTCTTTATTCATAAATGATAACCAAATAAGGTAATATAATAGAAATAATGAAGATAAAAATAAAATCAAAATATGGCAAATTTTATTTTGAAAATATGAAAAAGAATAATATTTATTTTACATTTGCACAATCACTAATTCTTTCATTAATCTGAAAATATATCAATTTTAAAAGAACTGCGTGTAAGAGAATACTTTCAGTCCTGAATACTCCTTTCTTTTTTATATATTTTATTCAGCTTTTTCTATAATACTTCATCTGAGATTAATCTAATCTAATCTAAAATAAAATAAAATAGTAAATAAAAAAAAATTCATAAATAAAAAAAATTCATACATAAAATATTGCGGTAAAATTGATTTCAGTAAATAACCATTACTCTGGTTATTTTGTGTCATTTATATCTACATAATATTAAATGCGCAAAGAAAACGTGTGAATTATTATTATTATTTCGATTCCGGTTATAATATGTTTTTCTAACTAGGAGTTAAGGGGTTGTAAGAAAGTATAAATATAATAAATATAACAAACTAGTATAAAAATGTGTAAAGAGTATTGCTAATTTTGGAATTTTCCCTGGATATATAATAGACTCAGTCCCTAAAAAAAATATAATGAAATCGAATGTTAGGTGATTATGAGCACGTAATACAAACCAAGCCCCTAACTTTGACATAAATAGATGATGAAATACATTACAGGGGAGGAATTTTCCTTCCGAAATATACTTAATTAGGTAAATATATATTTTATATCGTAAATTAATTTAATTTAATATATTTCGTTAACTTTCGAAATAATATAAATACTGTCTAATTTCTCCACTCTAATAAAATTACAAGATTATAAAAATATAACAAATTTTTATATAAAACATCTGAAATGAATAATTTTGACACGCTAATTGCAAACATAAACATAAATAATATACATCCACCTCCAGAAATTGATGAAGTATTAAACTTTTTTAATTCTAAGAAGCCTATACACGACAATAACAGATGTCATGCCTATAAAATATTTAGATATTCCGTTGCAAAGGAATTCAAGAGAATAGGAGAATTTAATGCTATCCTTATAAGTCGAGCCACGGATCACCTATGGAAAAATTCTACATCACTAGAAAAATCACAATACTTTAATCTGGCACAGAGAGTAAAATCTCATTAATGAAATACTTTCTTGCTCAAACTTATTATTTAAATATAAAATGCGAAGATTTACATATATATATTTTATTTGATTTTTTTTTAACGACTAACATAGTCTCCTCTTTATTTATAAATTATAAAAATCACAAAGTAAATATTAAGTTATATAAAAAGAATAAAGATAAAATCTACCCGATTCGCCATCACCTGAAAGGAAAATCAATTCCCTTCTATATTTATGTCTTTACTACTATTATCCAATAGTTTTTCCTTCTTTCCTTTTCGTTTATTTTGGTTGTATTTGATTTTTTATCGACATTATCTTTTTCCCATTTTTTTTTAAAAAAAACCTATCTATTTTTTCTCTCCAGCATGTCCTAAATTGAATCTGGAATTTTCACATGCTTGCTAAAATAACTTTCTTGACGATAGGAGCATCTTCTATTGATATTTTGTTTAGGTTTCAGAGTACAAATAATATTATTCTTAATTATTTTAAAATTTACGTGCACACAAATAGGCTATTACAAATATATTATTATATTTAATTAAGTATTATATGATCATTCAATATCGTTTTATTCATTTAAGAGAAATATATTTGAATGATCAGTCGTCTTTTTTTTCGTAAATCATTTTATTTATCCTTTGTTTTATACGTTCTTTAAACAGACAGTCAATTTATCATTTTTACCACTTTTATTTTTTTTGCATTTTTAATTTTTTTCGTATATTTTTGTTATTATAAAAAAACTAATTATATAATATTAATGTGACTATCAGTATATACCCCTTATTGAATTTATTATTATTATTATTATTTTTTTTTTAATCTATTTAATTATTATTATTATTTAATTATAATTTATTTATTTTTCAATTATTGTTAAAGACATTTTAATGTATGAAGTATACAAAAAATCTTTATGTTATATCTTAGAAAATCATAGGATCAATCTTTCTTCATCCACAGATTATTTATTAAAACTCCATAAATTTACAATATTTCTAGTAATCAAAGATTATTAATGAATTGTCAGTAATTTATTAGATTAGAAAATTGGAATTTCTTTTCCTAAGGACTTAAGGTATGTGTAACTAAACATTAATAACCCTGAGAAAATAAAAACAAATAAAGTTTTAAAATGCATGTAGTGTAACTCTTATACAAATATTAAAAAATTGTTACAAAGGGCCATCTATATTGATAAATTACTTCATTTGGATCTGTTATAGATTCTTATAATTTGAACTATAGGGGTTAGGGTGAATTATGTAATTTTAATAATTTTAAGGTTTTAATTAAATAAATTAAATGAATTCTGCAAATTCTCTGAGATAACAACAATAATAATAATTTATTTTAAAGAAAATCGATGCGACGAGTTTAAATAAATAAATAAATAATAATATTTGTTATTTGTGCAAAGTTAATTTGAATAAATATATATTTCATGGTATGAAACATGATTTTCTTTAATTTGTATAATGTAATTAATATTATGATCGACTATTTGTTAATGCGATATAAAATAAATAAATATTAAACGCATGATTTGCGTTATTAATTAAAGAATTTTACTCAAATTAATACATTATATGTATGCCTGCATTTTTTTTTTTTAAAAAAAAAAACACTTTTAAAAAATAAATGCAATCAAAAAAGGGAAAAATCTTAAACCAATAGAAAATATAAAATATGAAGAAAATAACTAATAATTCATGATATGATTTTTTTTAATATAGTCATCTCTTAGATATTAATATATATTAATATGTAATCCTATTTCAATATTTTTTAAATGATCAATGGGAGAGAAAGAATTTTTTTAATTGAACCAAAAACATGAAAAAAGACATAATAAATGAAAAAAACCTGTATACATTTAAATTGAATTCGGTCGTCACTAAATCTTGTAAGATTACCGAATCTTATTTGTTAAAGTTTAATTTTGAACTAAAAATTTTTTCATATCGCCTNTGATTTTCTTTAATTTGTATAATGTAATTAATATTATGATCGACTATTTGTTAATGCGATATAAAATAAATAAATATTAAACGCATGATTTGCGTATTAATTAAAGAATTTTACTCAAATTAATCCATTATATGTATGCCTGCATTTTTTTTTTTAAAAAAAAAAACACTTTTAAAAAATAAATGCAATCAAAAAAGGGAAAAATCTTAAACCAATAGAAAATATAAAATATGAAGAAAATAACTAATAATTCATGATATGATTTTTTTTAATATAGTCATCTCTTAGATATTAATATATATTAATATGTAATCCTATTTCAATATTTTTTAAATGATCAATGGGAGAGAAAGAATTTTTTTAATTGAACCAAAAACATGAAAAAAGACATAATAAATGAAAAAAACCTGTATACATTTAAATTGAATTCGGTCGTCACTAAATCTTGTAAGATTACCGAATCTTATTTGTTAAAGTTTAATTTTGAACTAAAAATTTTTTCATATCGCCTGAGCTAGGTTTCTTTCTGCTGAATAATATAATAACACTCTTATTTTTAATTGGAATTCTTCAATGTGGGAAAAATGACTATATTTAGTTTAACATTTATATGTGAGTTCTTAAAATAATTAGTATCATTGTACACAACGGTCACATGTGTCAAGTGGTAAAAAACATCGGTCGAAGACAAAGAGCGCATATGCATGCATGTCTATATCTTTCATTATTGTTTCTAATGTAATTGTTGAAAACCTTATTTTTGAGATTTAAAAAATATATATATTTTATCTACTTTTATATTAATTTCGGGATAATATATTATAATGGCAAAAATTAATTAAAATTTAGTTCTGATATATATATTTAAAATTAAACTTGAAGTTAATACTTTGTATTATATTCGTAAAGTTAAGTAAGTAAAGCACTTTCATATATAAATATTCTAGTAATTGTAAATATATGTATAATAAGATAATATAATTTAAAATTCTAATTAAATATAGAAAAATAAAATAATATCAATTACCACGTAAATTATTATATAATTGATCCAAATCTATAATTATGTAACAAGATGATTAATAAATACTAATAGTTAAGTGAAAATTTTATGTTAAATATAAATTAAATTACAGATCCAATTGACATAATAATTTAACTTGCCTATTTAAAAGATCAATATAAATAAAATCAATAAAATATGTAAAATATATTTGCTACTTTGAAATTTACTTCCTTTTTGTTGACCTTAACCTAAAGAAATTCCTACAGATTTTATATATCTAAAATATCTAAAATATCCAAAATGAACAACTTCAAACACACTGCTTACAAACATAAACAGAAATTATATACATGAAATTGAAGCATTAACCTTTTTTAATTACCATGCCTATATGACATTGACTTCAAAACTCAAAACTTATTTTATCTAAATATACAATATGATATGAAAGTAAGTGGTAAATTTATATTCTAAATTTCGTGAATGATTTTTATTATTTTTACACTATTAGAAATAAAACACTTTTTACATTATATATATCCGATCTACTAGTGATATTCTTAATTATTTTTATTTGTCTCATACCTCAACACTTTAGAATTTATTATTAGCATTTATATATTCATGATCACATGGTTAGGGTCATATATATATGTGTTTTTTTTACCATAAACAAAATTTGATCGAAATTTGAATGAGGAATATTTTTATATATGAAAGTTAAAAAATATATTTTGTAAAAAACAAAAAAAAAAGAAAAAATATATATTTTTTTTGTAAATAATTTGCCATCACGAACATAACAAAGAATGACAAATGTTTGGGTATGTGTGTATTCGTGTATGCTTAAAAAAATAAATAGTAAAAATAATTTCTTTAAAAAAGAATTGAAATAAATTTTCAAATAATATTATACAGCCATATTGTAAATTTCTAAAATATCATTAGTAATTTCGAGATTGAATATATAAAATTCACGATGAATTGATTATTGATGTTTGGTAGAAGCCACATCCAAAATTTTTGAAATAATTGACAAAATCGACTCTGAAAAATTAATACTATTAAATATAAAGGAACTTCTCATTTGAAGATATTATAAGAGGATTTGTGCCAGAGACTTAAACAAAAACACTAATAAGAGATGCTCCTATCGTCAAGAAAGCTATTTTAACAAGCATGTGGAAATTCCAGATTCAATTGAGAGCATGCTGGAAAGAAAGAATAGATAATGAACCAAAAGGTAAAAAAAGGAGAAACTATTGGATAATAGTAGTAGCAAAGACATAATTATAACACTTAGATCTAACCTATGTAAAAATTTATTATTTAATAAATCGTATTATTTAGTTATTAATTATTTTCCAAAATTTAGACGACAGGTGAAGGCGAGTCGGGTAGATTTTATTCTTTTTATATAACTTAATATTTACTATGTGATTTTTTTTTCATTTATAAATAAAGAGGAGACTATATTAGTCATTAAAAAAAAATCAATAAAAGATATATATGATAGCCCTAGTGTGGGGAATCTACTATTTTTTCTTTACCTATAGTATTAAAAATTCTATACATCTTTCAAGCTCTTTCCATTCTTTTTCGCAAAGCATCATCAGAGCATTTCGTCTCGGGAATTTCCATCCTAACCTCACTTTTAATCAAAGCCCGAGATCCTTCTTTACCGTGGATGGGTTTTAATTCCTTGTATCGAATATATAATACATCACCAAAATAATCAAGGGAATTACTTTTTTATTTATTATGATCGTTAAATGACATGTTAAATTTTTTATTTTTCCGAGTGAAGATAGAATGTATCAATGTATAGAAAATCGGTGAATTATATTCTAAAAATTCCACAAACGTTAAAAAATCAGAACTTTATTAATTTTTCGATTAATGCTAAACTAATATATGATTAAATACTGCTGGCCGAGAAAAAATTAAAAAAGGAACAAAAGGAAGAAAAATTATCACTACATAAGTGGTGTAGTAATTACTGAATGAAATAGTAACGTAAACGTAAAAGTTAAAAAAGCATTGTATGAGAAAATTTGATTCTCTGCATGTATTCACGTTTAAGAGTAGCTCAAGTAGTTCTAAATCAAAGAAAAAGACCGAATTTGCATTACAATAATATATAATAAGAATTTCTCACCTTCCTTTGTTACAAAGATTCAGTGCTTACGACCGGTTTATTTGTTTTTGGTTTTCTTTGGTTTAGCGCTTGCTGTAAAATTCGTACTTGCTGTAAAACGAACGGTTTCACTGCCTTAGGCCGTTGTCCTGCTTTCTTTTCATTCTTCATCATTTCAGGCAGTCTGGCATTGGTTTCTGCAAAATCTTTTTTAAAATCATAATTTTTAGGAATTCCATACAAACTTATTCGATTTAGACTCATGTTAAAAAATAGTGCGTTCTGGAGTGTTAGTGAAAAGAATTTTATTTGCGAAAAGATACTGCATTGTGTCAATAAATGTTATTGTTAATATTTCCTTTTTTGAATTTCGGTACTATCAATAGACGTAACCACCCGATCAAGTGATAAATCTCCAAAAATCTATTTATCTTATTAGCTTGCCGATATGGTTATAAGATTATTCTCTGAATCGAAATCTGTAAAACATCGGAGTTCTTCTCCCAACATTCCCCCCGATATTTTATCCTCAAGAACATCAGGATTATCTGGCAACTCTATTAAGCTTAAAATTTGCAGAAGACTAAAGGCATCGAATTTTATGAATGCGTGTCGGATTGATAACATCAAAAAGTTCTTCCACTGAGGAGCAAAATTAGGATTATCATAAATTCCTCATACTCTTTCTTATATTCAAGATCGTATTTGTCCATCATTGTTAAGTATATATTCGATTTATAATTGTACATATTTTTTTACAACGTATTAATAAAATAATTTAAAATATTCAATGACCGAAGCTAGTATCAAGTCCGCTATAGACGAAGCAATTGTTAAAGCAATGGAACCGCGGATTACATTGGATAAAGAAATGACAATCAAGGAATATCTAAAATATATATTTTTTATTTTTAATCTTTCTGGTTGTCTTTTTAATTGTAAATAGCTTCCTTTTTTTTTATCATTAAAAAAATTTTCTTTTGTTGCGTTATTTATTTTATTTATTATATAAATATTATTTGATATTATTATAGTTATTATATTTTAGCATTTCTTGAAGGAGATTGTCTTGGAATTTATTATTAGCATTTATATACATTGTCATATATAAGATGGTTAGCATTAAAGAATGGCAAATGGGTGTGTGTTTATGCTTCTTAAAAATAAAATAAAAATGTTTTATGTTATGAATGATGAATGATATAAATAAGCAATAAAAATAATTCATTAAGAAGAAATTACGTCAAAAATTTGTAAATAAAATAGATATATATTCCAATATATTTGTAAGCTAGCTTCGCGCAAGTAAATATTTTTAAGAAAACTGGAGTATGATTCTATTGTGATGATGCTTCTTAAAAAGGACAATTAGAATAGATAAATTCCATAAAATTTGATAATTATATATATACAATAGATTATATAATGGATTATATAATATAATGAATATTTATTTCCAATTGATTTCTAAGATAATATTTCGAAAAATATAAATATTACAATGTTTTTAAGTTTTGAATTAACATTCTCTCGAGTCATTCTACGAGACTGTTGTTGGGGTGGTTGAGATATTTCAATCCGCGAAGTTGGTTGTGATTGTTGTGATTGTTGTGATTGTAATTGTTTCGATTGTATCTGTTGTGATTATGGTTATAATTGTTGTATTGTGGTGAAGGAGATGTTATTACTGTTTTGGTGTTAAATGGTTGTGTAAAATCGTTGTTGGGGGAGTAATAAAAGATAAAGAAGTAGTAGAAGAAAGAGTGAATGATGATTTCCTTGACTGTAAGGAGAATCATCAATCATCTGATAACTTTTTCGTTTATTATGATTATTGTGATAATATGACATTTTTTGTTGTTTTTAGTCGCGGAATTTGAATTAAAAGTTATTATTATTGTTAAAGATAAGTATCTATATCTAAAATATTTAAATTATTTATGTTTAGGATAATAATAATTATTATTTTTCTTTCGCTTTTCATTTTTTGAAAATCGCGAAAACAATTTCAAGAAAATATTTTTTATCAGAATAGTTCAAAATGTTGGTGGAGGAAGAAAATATGTGGTCGATATATATACAGTGCGTTAAAGTGCGTTAAGAAAGTCTTTGGACATGATTTATTTATTAAAAAAAAATGTCAATAAACAGTGCAAAGAAAAAAGATAATCAATGAATAATATATGGGTCACAGGGTTTGTAACCTAAAATGGACGAATTAGATAATTGATTTTCTTCATGTGCCACAATTATGGATAGAGGAATCCAAACTGCAAAAGAAATACAAAAATTAAAAAAACTGGTAGTATTATTCACCGAAATCGTAGTGGTCGCCCCCCCGAAAAACTCTTCCCGAAGCTCCAAGTTTTTAGTCAGACAAATAAATACTGATCCATCAATTTCAACAAAAGCACTAGCCACAAAACTTTTAACAAAAGAAGTTCAGGTCTCGCACGTAACCATTTGGAACAATTTGACCGAGCTTGTAAAAAAAATCGAGCAGAGGTAACGCCAATGCTTACAGGTGAACACATGCAAAAGCGTATAGCGTGGGCAAAAAAATATCGAAATAATAATTGGAATAGAACTGTTTTTACTGATGAAACTTCATTTCGATTGTTTCGTAATACAGTACAATATTGGTATAAAGAAATACGTCCGGTACGACGAGTCCCAAAAGATAAAAGAAAAATTTTTTCCTGGAGGGGTTTTTGGTCAAGAGGCAAAACGAGCCTTTTTAGTTTCCAACGAATTATGAACGGTCCATTTTATGTGGAAATCTTAGAAAACACTTTCCCGAAATTCGAAAAATGCTTGGGAACCGTTGGTAGTTTCAACAAGACAATGACCCAAGCATACATACAAGTCGAGTTGCAAAATAATTTCTAGAAAAAAATGCCCAACAGTAATCGATTGGCCGTCTAATAGTCTCGAACTAAACCCAATAGAAAATTTGTGGAGTATAGTCAAGGGAAAGGTTGAAAAACGTTGGCCAAAAAATTTAATTGAATTAGAGCGGTTTATGGTAGAAGAATGGGAAAAAATTCCAGAAAGTATTTTAGCGAATTTGGTGGGATCCATGAAAAAACGATGCAAACTTGTAATTGAAAAAAATGGGGAATGTATCTCATATTAAATGTATTGAATTTTTTTTAAATAAATCTTTAATCATTCGCTTTCTTAACGAGCCATTGCACATGTGATGTGACGCAGTAGTTTTTGAATTATTAACACGTGAAGTTGTCCAAAGACTTTCTTACTGCACTGTATATAAAAAGAAATGTTTACAGTATAATAAAAAATAAATCTTTAAACCCAAAAAAAGATATAATAGATATAATATTATGGGTGTGTCTTTTTTAAGCATTTAGTGAATAATTTTATTATTTTAATTTATATGATTATTTTACTTTTAAAATAAAAATAAAAATATAAATGGGGAATTTTTTTAACTTATACCACAAATCATATTTGTTTTACAATAGACCAATAATGTTTAGATGTGCGACTATAATTATTTATTTGTCATTATTAATGACCGAATAATGGTTTGCAAAAATATAGTGTATTACTGTTCTGTAATATGTATTCCATATATTCTGTATATTAAAACGAAAAAAAAAGAGATATAACTTCTTAATATCGCTATATATTTTCTCTTTTTCTTCTTCTTTTTACCGAAAAAATATAAAAAATTATAACATCGATGTTTATGATGAAATATAACCATATTTAAAGAACAAAAGAAAAATTATCCGCAATTATGATGATATTATGTTAATGTTAAGATGTTTTCGGTAAGAAATATTTTTTTAGACATGGCGGCAAAATGTAAATATAAAAATTAAAATTAAAAGGGAAATATATTATTATTGTTATTTTTTAAACTAGGCGGCAAACAAAAAGGGAAGAAATTCCTCAAAAAGTTTTTTTTAAACTAGGTTGCATGTGCAACCAAAAAGGAACTAAAAGAGATGCAAAAAAAAGAAATGCCCTCGTGATTGCATGAAATTGTATCAAAAATTATTATTATTATTTTAAAAAAAATACAACATATATTGTTTTTTAAAACCAGGTGGCAAAAAAAAAGGAATTTCATCTTGTGGATACAAACAACCGCATCAAAAAAGAAAACTAAAAGTAAGAAACGATTGTTCTCATGTACGCACCAAGCTTGAAAGTTATGAGGTGCCAAATGAAGAAAATTCCCTCTTGATTGCATGAAATTTCATCAAAAATTATTATTATTTTTAAACTAGGTGGCAAAAAAAATATAAATTAAATTAAAAAAAAATTGATGACAACATATTAGCAGAAAAGCCCTCATGATTGCATGAAATTGCATCAAAATTGGTATTATTATTTTAAAAAAATCCAACATATTAAAAAAAAAAATTGAATTAATTTGAACAAAGCTTAACACCAAAAAAAGGCATGAAATTTTATCAAAAATTATTATTATTGTTGTTTTTTAAACTAGGTGGCAAAAAAATATAACATAAATAACATAAATTAAAAAAAAAAATTGATGACACAACATATTAGCAGAAAAGCCCTCGTGATTGCATGAAATTGCATCAAAATTGGTATTATTATTTTAAAAAAATCCAACATATATTAAAAAAAAAAATTGAATTAATTTGAACAAAGCTTAACACCAAAAAAAGGCATGAAATTTTATCAAAAATTATTATTATTATTATTGTTTTTTAAACCATAAATAACATAAATTAAAAAAAAAATCGATGACAACATATTAGCAGAAAAGCTCTCGTGATTGCATGAAAAAGGTGGCAAAAAAATTCAACATATATTAAAAAAGAAATGCGTGATTACATCAAAGATTATGTATTATTTAGGTTATTTTTTTAAATTAACTTTGATATAAATAAAAAGTTATATAAAGATGTGACTGACTGGAAGCTGATTTGAAAATTTAAATAAAAATATAAGAAATTTTTATATAAAATATCTAAAATGAACAACTTTGACACGCTACTTGCAAACATAAACATAAATAATATACATCCACCTCCAGAAATTGAGGAGGTATTAGACTTTTTTAAATCTAAGAAGCCTACGGGTGACCATAGCAGATGCCATGCTTATAAGATACTTAGATATTCCATTGCGAAGGAATTCAAGAGAATAGGAGAATTTAATAGAATTTAATGCTATCCTTATAGATCGAGCCACGAATCGCTTATGGAAAAATTCCACAAGACTAGAAAAGTTAGAATACGTTAATCTAGCACAGAGAGTAAAATCTCATTAATGAAATTCAAATTTATTATCTAAATATACATTATAAAGTACGTAGTAAATTTACATATATATCTTTTACTTGATTTTTTTTAACGACTCGACTAACGTAATCCCATCTAAATTTTGAAAAATATATCTGAATAATACAATTTTTTAAACAATAAATTTTTACTAAGTTAGGTCTAAATGTTATATTCATGCCTTATCCAATAGTTTCTCTCTTTTTTTTCTTTTCGTTTATTTTGATATTTTCAATTATATTTAATTTTTTATAAATACCATTTTATTTTTCCCATTTTAAAAACTATTTACATATACTCTCTTTCCATGTTTGTTAAAATAGCTTTTTTGACGATAGGATCCTACTAGTGTTTTTGTTTAGGCTTTTGGGTACAAGTCCCGTTGTAATATCTTCAAATGAGAAGTCCCTTTCTTCATATTTCTCATTTTTAACCTTAATGGTAATTAATTTTTAAGAGAATCTATTTTATCATCAATGATTTCAAACATTTCGGACGTGGCTTCTACCCTGATAAATTTACACACATATATAATCCCGAAATTATTCTGAATTTATTAATAATCATTTATTCAATCTCGAAACTACTTAATGATATTATTCTTAATTATTTTAGAAATTTACAAATTTACACGCATACAAATGATAAATATATTATTATATTTAATTATGTATTATTTAATAAGTATTGCTAGTTTTAACCGGTTAAACTTGGTTATTTTCTTATTTAATTATGTATTTTATGATCATTTTTCGCAAAACACAACACTTTACACAAACACTTTCAATATTTATTTAGATTTGTTTTATTTCATCATTCGCAAACACAAACACTTTCGTTATTTAAAAAATATTATTTACATTTTTCGCAAACACAAACACTTTCGTTATTTAAAAAATATTATTTAGATTTATTTTTATTTTATCCTTTTTCGCAAACACAAACACTTTCGCTATTTAAAAAATATTATTTAGATTTATTTTTATTTTAATATCATTTGAGAGACAGGCCAATATTTTCAAAAATAAAATCCGGAACAGCTCTATGAGATTTATATTTCTTTAAAACATGTTCACCTGATAACCCTTTTGATAACAGTCCATATAATTTGCAGGTTTTCTATCATATTTATGTATTTGATTCAAAGGAACAAAGTCTAATGTACATGGAACCGTTTCTTGCAATCTTTTCCAGGGATAGTCACAATTCTGTCGAGCATAATATTTTGCAGTATTCCAATACATTTCAATAAAATGGAATTTTGGATAACTTTATGTCCAAGTTTCTCAAAGATATTGCACATAAATTTTGATTTTATTAATAAATTAATATTAAATTTTATAATCATTTATTACATATATTAATAAAATTCTCTTTATTAAAACATATATAAATATATTATTAAAAAATCTATAATAATAAATAACATAAAAATATATAAAATAGAATTATCCTGGAGTTTTTCAATTTCTATAATTATTTTGACTTAATAAGATAGGCAATTTTGGAAAGCATGTACAATTTTCTTGTCCATTATTTAGAAAGAAAGGGTAAACTTGATAACTTTATATTCGATATGAGAATAATATAGAGTGTTTCAATTTTATAATATTTCTTATTTTCCAAAGACAGTACAAAGAGTTCTATTAAATCATTCAACCATTCTATTAGTCTGTGGATCGATATGGTGAAAGAATCTATGTTTATTTCAAATTTTTTACAAAATTTTTATATATCAAAAAATTTTCATGTTTTATACGACAAGATTGAATGGTTTAAATGCTTTAAATATTATAAGTATGCATAATTAAATATTATAGATATCATTTTTTTTAATATTACATTGTTACATTGTTTTATTCCTTTACGGTTTTATTAACCTCAAAGCAATACACGTGTGTAATAAAGTTTTTTTTCGAATTTATCAAGACCTCAGGCCTTCGGTTAAGGTAAATGGATATTCATCCTGCAACTGGGTAACAACAAACAACTCCCAAGATTGCATTTAGAAACTTTAGCCTTTGATGAGCGAGTGAAACATAATAAATTAGAGCAAAATAAGAAATACTTTTTTGATTCATTAATTAAACTAATAAATGTACTTACATGAGTAGCCACATTTTTTGTAATTTTTAATACAATGCGCCTGTTTCCTTGAAAGTAAACTAGTGTGATGGGGGACACTTCGTGTCCCCCATCTTACATAATGTAACATTTTTTTTGGTGTCATAGAGTATTTTTGTAGTGACTATTTTTTCGACTTTCTTTTAAGTAGAGTAGCTAATGGTCCAAATGTATTTTACTTCCAGACTAAGTAACTTCGAAGACAATTAAAATCGGTCCTTAGCATAATATCGTCTTCCTGTATCAAAAGATTTACGAAGGATTTACAAATGGTAGAAATTGGTGTAACGAAATTAATTGTGGGAAATTTGTTTCCTTTTCAGTTTAGCAGAAAAAAGAAAAGTGATCGATGTGTGAATAATTATTATATAATTTAACGTTGATCGTGACCTAAGCCAAAAGGAAACAAATTCTCGTTTCATTACCAATTTCTACCCTTTGTAAATCCTTCGTAAATCTTTTGATACAGGAAGGCTTTATTTTTTTAAGGACCGCTTTTAGTTAACTTGGTCCGATCGTAACACTTGCTTCATTGTTAGTCACCATTTTAATCACGTTTAGATAAATCTTACAGTAGCAAAAGTTTCATTTTTGATAGATCAGGGGTTATTTTTTTGATATATTAAATTTTCATGTGACAAAACAATTATCTTTTTGATGCATCTATAAATAAACAATTATAGGCATATCAAAAAAATAACTACTTTTTTCACGCGTATCTTGATATATCAAAAAAATAACCATAAGTCTATCAAAAATGAACCTTTTGCCTTACAGTAACGTGCCATGGCCAATACAACCAATCAAAAACGTTTAGATTTATCTCACAGTAACGTGCCATGACCAATACAACCAATCAAAAACGTTTAGATTTATCTCACAGTAACGTGCCATGGCCAATACAACCAATCAAAAACATTTAGATTTATCTCACAGTAACGTGCCATGGCCAATACAACCAATCAAAAACGTTAAAGCGCACAAATTCAGATCCAGAATTAATAATATAGATTTATTTTCAGATGATAGGAAATCTTACCCGAAATTAGTAAAATTGAAATTGATAACAAAGTAGACTAATTTTTTGTAGTACATGATTTTTAAATGATATTGATGTAAAGAATTTTTTGTAACACTACGAATTTTTGTAGTATACTATTTTTGGATTAGAATACTAGTTTTGATACGCATCCATCTTTATAAAATGATAGTGATAGGATTCAGTTATAAAAGCAAGTCAAATTTTATATTCCTCTAAAATTTGCATCTAATTATTACAGTAGAAAAATAAAAAACAGTTTCCCTTATAAAATATCTAAAATGAATAACTTTGACACTCTACTTACAAACATAAGCAGAAATAATATACATCCACCTCCCGAAATTGATGAAGTATTAACCTTTTTTAATTCTAAGAAACCTATGCGCGACCATAACAGATGCCATGCCTATATGATACTTAGATATTCTGTTGCAAAGGAATGTAAGAGAATAGGAAAATTTAATGCTATCCTTATTCGCAAAGTTGCGGATCACTTATGGAAAACTTCCACAACACAAGAAAAGTTAGAATACGCTAATCTAGCACAGAGAGTAAAATCTCATTAATGAAATACTTACTCAAATTTATTATCTAAATATACAATATAAAGTACGTGGTAAATTTAAATGTATCTTTTATTTGATTTTTTTTAACGACTAACGTTATCTCCTCTTTATAAATGATAAAAATAACATAGTAAATATTAAATATATAAAATTTACCAAACTCGTCGTCACTTGAAAGGAAATCGATTCCCACTGTCATCTAAATTTTAAAATAAGATTTTAAATGATAAAAATTTTACGACTTTCTAAGTTAACTGTTATATTTATTCCGTTTCTACTATTATCCAACAGTTTCTTCTTTTTTTTCTTTTCGTTTATTTTGGTATTTTTGATTATATTATCAATACCATTTTCTTTTTCCTATTTTAAAAACCTATCTATTCCTTCTTTCGAGCATGTTCTCAATTGAATCTGGGATTTCCACATGTTTGTTAAAATAACTTTCTTGCATCTCCTATTGGTATTTTTGTTTAGGTCACAAATCCCCTTATAAAATCTTCAAATGAGAAGTCTCTTTCTTTATATTTCTCACTTTCAACCTTTAATGGTATTAATTTAAAGAGAATCTATTTATTGTCAATTATTTCAACGTGGCTACTAAATTTACACACATATATATCTTCGAAATTATTTATGATTCTTAAATTCATCGTGAATTTTATATATACAATCTCGAAATTATTTACACGCACGGAAAACATTATTTTATTAATTATGTATTATATGATCATTTTTCGCAAAACAAACACTTTCGTTATATAAAAAAAATATTATTAGATTTATTTTTATTTCAATATCGTTGATAAATGATCAGCCGTCTTTTTTTCGAAAGTCAAAAATTTATTTTATGAAAATTATCATAAAAACAAAAATTTTAAATCACGCTCGTGGTGTTAAATATCGCAATAAAATTTGCTAATCAATATTAAGCTTAGGATTCTAAATATGATATTTAGACGTAAAAAATTACAGAGAGAACTTTTCTAATTATTTGAAAGGTGATTTCATAAAGATATAAGAAAAAAATGTGCAAGATCACCTTATTTGTTAATTTACACTATGTTGTGTTGTTAAAAAATATGAAAATTTTTTCAGTTGCTTCAGGAAATTACTATTCTAATAATTTGTTTACCTTATTTCCACTCAATCGTTTCTTTATCCTTTATTTTATACATTCTTTAAACAGACAGACAGACAATTTTATTTTTGATCATTTTTATCACTTTATCATTTTTTTTATCATTTTTACATACATGTATATTTTTGTTATTATCCATTTTTCAATTTATATTTTATACTCATTTTTACAAAGGACTTTATTAACATATATATATATATATATTTTTAAAAAAAGAACTTTTCTTTTTTTATCTTTCTTGGATTCCATTTTATATTGTCTTTTTTGAAATAATTTTGTTTTTTGTTTTTTTTTTCATATTATTATTGGGATTTTATTGGGTTATGATATTACTATAATTAGTATTGTTCAACATTTCAGGAGATTATCTGGCCCTATAAAAACTACGATATTTAAAATATACTTAAAATATATTTAAAATATACTTCATTAAGTATTTTTTAAATATTTTTTAAGTATATAAGAAATTACTTAAAATATTATTATTTTATACTTAAAATATATTTAAAATATATTTAAAAAATACTTAAAAAATACTTAATTTAGGTAATGAGTAAGTAT
>PQFF01000284.1:31975-66996 GCA_003547095.1 Diversispora epigaea | reverse complement strand
ATACTTACTCATTACCTAAATTAAGTATTTTTTAAGTATATTTTAATGTATTTTAAGTACAAAATAATAATATTTTAAGTAGTTTTTTATGAATACAATTAAGTATATTTTAAGTATATTTTAATAATATTTTAATAATATTTTAATTATATTTTAAGTATTTTTTAAGCATACGTATTTCTTATAGGGATGGTAGGGAATTTTGGAATTTATAAATTAGTAAAAAATATATTCAATCATACAAAAGGTATATAAAGGTAAATTAAAAATCTATAAAATGTAAATGATAATAAAATGATATAAAAGATTGATGTTGATCAATGCTCCAAGTCAGGTTTGTTTAAATATAGTTGGTATACCCATTGTATTACTTATTAGTATTATCATATTTACCTTAACGTAATATGACAGCTTTTGAATCCGCACAACCGCGGCGGCGTGGTACAATGCTTTAATATTCTCTCATCTTTTTTTCTGATAAGATATGAGCTACTCTATAAGATTGTTGTTGGAGTGGTTGAGACATTTCAATCTGTGAAATTGATTGTGATTGTTGTGATTGTAATTGTTTCGATTGTATTTGTTGTGATTGTGGTTACAATTGTTGTAATTGTTGTAGCTGCCGTTGTGATGAGAATGATATTTCCTTGACTGTAAGAATTATTAATCATTGGATAACCTTGTCATTTATTATTAGCCATAAGATTATTATTATGATTCTGTGATGAGAAAGATATAGCAGAACCGATATTTTTTGTTGTATTGGTCGCGGAATTTGAATTGGGACTATTTAAAAGAAAAATGTTATTATTAAAGTTATTATTATTATTAAAAGATAAGAAATTCGTAATCATAAAAACCTAATCAAATTATTTATGTCCATGATAATAATATAATTATAATTATTATTTTTCTTTCTTTTTTTCGCTTTTCATTTTTTTTTGAAAATCGTGAAACAAAAAATTTTTATTTCAAGAAAAAAAATTTATCAGAATATTTCAAAAATGTTGAGCGGGTTGGTAAGAAAATATGTGGTCGATATATATAAAAAAATGTTTACATTATAATAATAAATAAATCTTCAAACCCAGTTTTTTTTTAAAGATATAATAAATATAATATTGAAAGGGTATGTGCGCCGTAGTCTTTTTTAAGCATTTAGCGAATATTATATTATATGATTATTTTATTTTAAAATTTAAACAAGTGATATGTACGATCAGCGCCTGACTATAATAAAATGATTTAAATTATAGTAAATAAAAAAAACTTCCGAGATTTCTGCCGTGACACTAATCAGTTTCAGTTTGTATTGAGGCAACACGAAGGTAACCAATGTCACGGGGGATGAGAAAGGATGATATGTGTCACTATTTGGATGAATTATCCTTGTGCATCATCCTTCATCTTGGATGAGATTTTATTTTTCGCCTAACACAAGAACGTGTTTATGGATGATGGAAGATGAAGGTAAACAATAGAAAATTTATAAAAGAAGCTGCGGTTGGAGAGAAGAACAAGAGATTCCTTCTGGGCAAAACATTTTTATTCAATTTTATACTCAAAACTATAATCTTTTTCTTACAATCTTAATAATAATTGAAATAGTTCTAAAATATTCTTTTATTTTTGTAATAGACTTTTTTTCTGATTTTTGATTAATAATAAAAATAATAAATAATTTCTTCGCAATAGTTAATTCTAATAATAAATGATCCTATAGTGACCTAATAATTCTAAAAATATTCTGTAATAAAATAAACTTTTGCATAGCAATAGGGATAAGATACGCCAAAGCAGTAATATATCTCTATTGTTATACTTTTGCAACAAATCTTTATAAATACTTTTAATAAACTACTTTTATTTCTCTGAAAAGCTACTCTAAAAAGGTCTATCAATTTTGGTAGTGTGCAAGCAGTAATAAAGGTACTTTTACTCCACTTGCTCATCGAACCTTCAGATATTACACGAAATTGCATTGTTTAAGAGTGTTAGTAAGCAGGTTTAGATCGACTGATTGCCTGCTTCGTGAAATTGTGCACAAGAGAAGTGCGTTAGTTAAACATTGAATTGTCGTGAGATTATCTTGAGTTTATTGAGACTGATTTGCGTAACTTTTCATATTGTTCTGCGCAGACCGCGACAGTATATAGAATTTTGTAATACAGTGAAATTCTAATTTNATTCTTTTATTTTTGTAATAGACTTTTTTTCTGATTTTTGATTAATAATAAAAATAATAAATAATTTCTTCGCAATAGTTAATTCTAATAATAAATGATCCTATAGTGACCTAATAATTCTAAAAATATTCTGTAATAAAATAAACTTTTGCATAGCAATAGGGATAAGATACGCCAAAGCAGTAATATATCTCTATTGTTATACTTTTGCAACAAATCTTTATAAATACTTTTAATAAACTACTTTTATTTCTCTGAAAAGCTACTCTAAAAAGGTCTATCAATTTTGGTAGTGTGCAAGCAGTAATAAAGGTACTTTTACTCCACTTGCTCATCGAACCTTCAGATATTACACGAAATTGCATTGTTTAAGAGTGTTAGTAAGCAGGTTTAGATCGACTGATTGCCTGCTTCGTGAAATTGTGCACAAGAGAAGTGCGTTAGTTAAACATTGAATTGTCGTGAGATTATCTTGAGTTTATTGAGACTGATTTGCGTAACTTTTCATATTGTTCTGCGCAGACCGCGACAGTATATAGAATTTTGTAATACAGTGAAATTCTAATTTGTTGTGTTATAAAATTCTATATTATAATTAATAATATAAGTCAAATTTTATTCTTCTAAAATTTGCATCTAATCATCACAGTAAAAAATTATAAAATTAAAAAATATAACAAATTTTTATATAAAATATCTAAAATGGATAACTTTGACACACTACTTGCAAACATAAACAGAAATGATATACATCCACCTCCCAAAGTTAATGAAGTATTAACCTTTCTTAATTCTAAGAGGCCTATGCGTGACTATGTCATGCCTTGATATTCGGTTGCGAAGGAATGCAAGAGAATAGGAGAATTTAATGCTATCCTTATAGGTCAAGCTACGAATCATTTATGGAAAATTGCCACTTCACAAGAAAGAGCGAATACTTTAATCTATCACAACATCAGGAAGTTTTTTTAACTGTAAATTTACGCAAGAATTACCAAAATTGCGTAATTCTTGCGTAAATTTACGGTTAAAAAAACTTCCTGATGAGAGAGTAAAATCTCATCAATGAAATACGTTTTTATTATCTAAATATACAATGTGAAAGTACGTGGTAAATATATATATATATTTATCTTTTATTTGATTTTTTTTTAATGACTAACGTAGTCTCCACTATGGTAAAAATTACTTAGTAAGTATTAAGAATAAAATCTACCTCCCACTGTCATCTAAATTTTGAAAAATAATTGAATAATCCGATTTTTTAAATATTAAATTTTTACTAAGTTAGATCTAAGAGTTATATTTATGTCTTTGCTATCTTTGTGTTTACAATTTTTTATAAATACTATTTTCTATTTTTTATTTTAAAAACCTATCTATTCTTTCTTTACAACATGTTAGCAATTGAATCTGGAATTTCCACATGCTTGTTAAAATAGCTTTCTTGACGATAGAAGTATCTCATATTAGTATTTTTGTTTAGGTCTCTAGGTACAAGTCCCTTATAATATCTTCAAATGAGAAATCCCTTTCGTTATATTTCTCATCTCAACCTTAATGGTATTTTTTAAGAGGGTCTATTTTGTAAATGATTTCAAACATTTTGGACGTGGTTTCTACCTGTTACTAAATTTACATATATACATAATTCCGAAATTATTCTTATTATAGAAACAATTGTTCATGCTTTATTAGCTTGAATTTTAGTTTTCAAATATTTAAATGCATTTAATAATAATAAATTCTCCAATGCTATTTTGTATTTTAGTCTCATCTCTTGTTATGTAATTAAATTATAATGATTAAGAATCGAAACGATTTTTTTTTATATAGGATAATTTATTTGTTCATGAGAAAGATTGATCTTTTCCATTTCCTTATTTTCTAAAGAAATTTTTAATCATACAATAATATTAAGAAAATCTTCTTTTTATAAGTATAAAGGTATACATGTATGGAAAAAAAATAACGTGTAGACGTGAAAAAAAAAGATTAAAAAAATGTATGTAAAAATGATAAAAGTGGTACCTGATAAATAAAGGATAAAATGAATTAAAATGGATTATTGGAATAGTAATTTTCCAAAAAACTGAAAACATTTTCATATTTTTTACTATAATTGGTAATTTTCATAAAATAAATTTTTATTAGATTTAATAACTTTTCGAAAAAAAAGACGACTGATCATTTGAATCTCTCTCAAATGAATAAAATGATATTAAAATAAATAAATCTAAACAGTATTTTATATATAACGAAAGTGGCTGTATAATAAAATAATACATAATTAATATAATAACTATTTATAATAAATTTCTAAAATAATCAAGAATAATATCTCTTAAAATTAATACCATTAAAGTTGAAATGAGAAATATAAAGATATAATTATAAGAGGGCTTGTACCCAGAGACCTAAACAAAAACACCAATAAGAGATGCTCCTATCGTCAAGAAAGCTATCTAACAATCACGTGGAAATTCCAGATTCAATCGAGAACGTGCTGGAAAGAAAGAATAGATGGGTTTTTAAAATGGGAAAAGAAAATGGTATTGATAAAAACCAAATATAATCAAAAATGCATAAACGAAAAGCTTAGATCTACTTAGAAATAGTAAAAATTATTATTTAAAAATCGTATTTCAATAAAAGACAAATTTATAAAGGCAATCGAACAAGAGAACTGGGATCAAATTCGAATTCTTAATGCACATTCATTTAAAAAAAATTTAAAACAATTAAAAACAAACAATTTAAAATAGGAAGCACCAATTGAGATAAAGAGAAGTTTATTAATTCGGAATAAAACAAAATTCAAACATGTTGACTATTAAATTATGAGCAAAATCTGGGGTGCATATATTATTTATATTTTTTCAATTATAATTCTATTATATAATTCATTAAATAAGTTATTATTAATATTTGTGATATCATTAAGTTGAAAGATTTATTGAAAAAGATCGAATTCCACATTTATTGTTTTATGGACCTCTCGGTACAAGAAAAACTACGTATATTGCGATTGGTGTAATTGCATCAAACCAAGAAAAATAAAACGAAATTGTGTTTATATCTCACCCTTTTTTGACAAAAAATTCCCGCCAAATGAAAAATACTTCTGATAAAGGGTATGGGTATGTTTTGCAGAGAATATTCTTCCGGTGATTTAAATGATTCAGCATAATCTCACATATCTAATTTTTATGAACACGAAATTAAAAAGAAACTTATAATTAATTAAGTTTAGAACTATTATGTATACTAATTAATCTTCCGAGTACGAAGTATTATTATGCTAAAATTGCATAAATAAATATCGCAGTATCCACACAATTGTTAAGGTTATTATCTTTATCCTAAATCAAACGTGTAATATCTAAAACAGTTGTATGCCATGCAATATAAAAATGGATAAAATTTTTTTTTAATGACTAACGAGACCTCTATTTGTTAATTAAAAATTGGCTAAAATAAACTTATACAACTTGTCTATTGATACCTGCCGTAATTCAAAAAAAGTGCTGCAATTAATTGTGACATATGGCGTAATTAAATTTTCCTTATAGCGAAATTAGTTGCAACTCTTGTAAATAATTACGACAGGTATCTTTAAACTTGTCCATTTTCAATGCATCTGTTTGATGCACGTTTGATTTAGGATTTCAAATACTTTCATACATATAGATTGGGATATAGATGAAACAACTACTCCAATACCGACCTTTATTAGAACAGGAATTCTCTATCACTATTGTTTGTCTGTTAGAAATTAATATTGTTAACTAAATCAAACTCGAAATTGCGTTAATAGAGCAACGGCAACGTTTATCGTTTTGCGATCTAAAAAAAAAAATTAATATTGTCAACCGAATTAAAATTATTGATTGTTTAATCATTTTAAAATAAAATTTTATCTGTTTCAAATTTTCATTAAATTTTATAATTTTAACATGACAATGAATATAATTGAAGTTGTTGATTGCGAATATATTGGTTATCCAAATTATTATACATAATGTATCTTATATTTGTAGTTTGACTATTATAATCTTTCAGATAAATTGAATTTTGAATATTTGATGGAGGTTGGTTTTGTTATAAACAATGATTGTAACAATTCTAAATATTTATGCCTATTGATTTTGGATATCTGCTCGAAGTATTTTATAATAGTGACGTGTTTGTATATGTAAATGATTATTTTTACTTTAATACTATGACGTTTTGATTAATTCTTTAAATTAAAATAGTGAAATAGCTGATAAAAAGGATTATGCTTTAAAATCATACTTAAAAAGGTTTCCAATTGTTTGAAACAATAGTATTCGTTTATTGTACAAATAATCAAATCCGCAGAGATAAATATTATTTGAAAAAAAATATTACGCAAAGGAAATGGTCTTGATTCGATGATGTAAGGGAATATTTTATTCAAGGAGACTCAAGTCATTATAAAGCCACATGTTATTGTTGTTCGAAAGTATGGACGCGAGGAAACCTTCAACTTTAAAGGCACATTTAGCAAATAATTGTGCATCTTGTCCTGAAAATATTAGCAGGCTTTGGCGATATTTCGAAAAGACAAATTTTCCCATGATAAAAATTTGGCAACAATTACAATGTCATGTTTAATTTTGCAAGATAGTAAAATGTAATAATGATTTAATAATTACGATTTTATTGGGTAAAATCAATCGTTTGGCATTGAAATTTGAAATATATATATACATTTCATTAATTACGATGTCGAAATTTTTTTTATTATATAATCATTTCTGGCTGAGATATTTTAAAAGAAAAATGTTTTACTCTAAGATTTCCCATTTTTGGTCGTGAAAATCTTCCCCCAGAACAGAGTATAATGGCAAGTATTTTGACTATAGTTGGTGCCGAAATTCAAAAAAGGAAATATTAACAATAAATGCTATTATTAATATTTCCTTTTTGAATTTCGGCACCAACTCTAGTTTTGATCAAGAAGTCCTCGCCGAAACAGGAAAAAAATTAGGCTAAAATTTCTATATTAATTATCAAAAGTTCGAGTTAGTTATGATGGTTATGATTATATAAAAAATTTATGCTATTTTTACTGATACAGCTTAAAAAAATATATTGTCATCAATTTCTTTACGTTACACACAAACTCGGAAGCACAGATATCAACGACGACGGTTGAGAAACAAAAGGCATATTCTTTATATTCTTTAAGACAAGGAAAGTTCAAAACGAATTCGCTCTAAATGATTCAGGTTTGTTTCACCGTGATAGTTTGTTACAGTCATAAAATGGCAAGTATGAAACAACTTGTGCATATAATGGAACCTGTTCATATTACTATTTTTATTTTAATAAACGCTGTGGAGTTTTAATCACATATATTTTTATTCACAATTATTGCATGTATACACACGCGTTTAGGTGAAGTTATAATATTCAAACAAGTATAAATACACTCGATTCAATTCATCTAACCTCATATAACCATTAAATTAAATAACAAACAATAAAATGAAATTCATATTCACTGCCTTAGCCATCTTTACCATCATCGTTTCAATGACAAACCAGGCGTTTGCCAGACTTGCAATCGATGTTTCCGCTTTAACATCAGCAGCTACCTTCAAATGTACTAAAAATTTAGGTTTTGAACGTGCTATTATTCGTGGTTACCGTGAAGCCTATGGCCGTAATCCTGGAGGTGGGATCGATCCTAATTTCTTAAAAAATTACAACAATGCTAAAAAAGCCGGGTACACCTACATTGAAGTATATATGTTCCCATGTACCGGAAGGTCAACTTGTAAAACTCCTCGACAACAAGTCAATGAATTGGTTCAATTGATTAAAACCCATCGGGTCATAGTTCAAAGAGTTTGGTTAGATATTGAAGTGGATCCGAATGCTGGTAATTGGAATTTGGGTCAGGTTAGAAACCGACAAATATTGAAAGAATTTCATGCTGTTTGGAAATCCACTGGTTGGAAATTCGGTATATACTCGGTAGGTAATTTTTTACATATTTATTTCTCTTCACTTGCAAGAAGAGCTGACACGTAATAATTTGTAAATCCAGAATCAATATCAATGGAAAACAATTACTGGAAATATTAATTGGATTTTGGATTCNTGAACGTGCTATTATTCGTGGTTACCGTGAAGCCTATGGCCGTAATCCTGGAGGTGGGATCGATCCTAATTTCTTAAAAAATTACAACAATGCTAAAAAAGCCGGGTACACCTACATTGAAGTATATATGTTCCCATGTACCGGAAGGTCAACTTGTAAAACTCCTCGACAACAAGTCAATGAATTGGTTCAATTGATTAAAACCCATCGGGTCATAGTTCAAAGAGTTTGGTTAGATATTGAAGTGGATCCGAATGCTGGTAATTGGAATTTGGGTCAGGTTAGAAACCGACAAATATTGAAAGAATTTCATGCTGTTTGGAAATCCACTGGTTGGAAATTCGGTATATACTCGGTAGGTAATTTTTTACATATTTATTTCTCTTCACTTGCAAGAAGAGCTGACACGTAATAATTTGTAAATCCAGAATCAATATCAATGGAAAACAATTACTGGAAATATTAATTGGATTTTGGATTCTAGCCTTCCATTATGGTATGCTATTTACGATAAAAAACCTGTTTTAAATAATTATAGACCTTTTGGAGGATGGACTCGAGGTACAGGCAAACAATGTAAGTAACAGGTTTTAATTATTATTTTTTTTTGATTTAATAAACTGTGGATGCTAATTGTTTATTGTTTATTTCTGACATAGACGATGGGGATGTAAAGTTTTGCGGAGCAAGACTTGACAAGAATGTTTTCAGATAAATATTTTCGTTAGTAATAAATGCAAATTCATTTTGTTAAACTGATAAATTTAGAAAAAATGTGTAATAAATTATCCATAAATTCATAATCTACCTATCCCTATGAATCTGTCAATAATACGAAATCCTCTTCACCCTTGCCCTCTTCCTCGATCTAATAATTCATGTACCGAAACAAAATCTTAGACAAAAATATCCACTTAGACTCAGTTTTACTCCACTATTTACTAATTTCAACAAAATAGTTCTTTATTATTGTTGTTTTTTTTCGATGCAATAATTGTTTTTGACTATCAAATATTCATAACTTTAGTGCATTATTATTTTGTTTTTCTAGATAATTATAGAAATTAGTTCTTTAGCTTGGTTTATTTCGATGTTATTTCGTATTTACATTATCAATAAACATAGATATTTTCTTTCCATTACGTATAAATTTCTCTTATTTTATATTGATGAAAAAAATAATTTATTATTTATAATTTATAATACAAAAAGCAAGATAAAAAGCAAATGAAATATAAATCTTGTTATAGGGTGATTGGTAACTTTCGCGATTCTTATTTGTTCACTCTAATCAATTTAATCAATTTAATATATTTAGCGTTCTTCTAATTTTTTAACTGTCTGTTACATTTCTTTATTGTTATTTTTTCAATTATTACATACAACTGGCTTGTTTTGATTTTTCTATTTTTTTTATTTTATTTTTGTTATTGTATTTTCTTAATTTATTTAAAAAATTTATTTTCATAAAATAAATATAACGGTTTCAAACGTGTAACATGTAAAAAATATATGAGAGTTGAGATTGATATAAGTTAAGTTTTGATTAATTTAATTTATACTTTAAATTTAAACCAAAATTATTTTATCGTTTATTTAATATGTTGTTGTAGATTAATTAATTATTAGTTTATTAACATGATATAAAGAATTAAAATTAGATCAAATCAATTTATCTCTGTTGACATGATGAGTAAATAATAATTATAAATTTATTCATGACGTGTTATTATAATTTATCTTAAGTTTTAGGGTATTGCTAAATATCACCGTAGGTGATTGTCACCACTAGGCAAAATTTCATAATTCCTTGATCAACTCTAACCCCTAACTTTGCCGCATAAATCAAAATTTGCCCAGTGGTGACAATCACCTGCGGTGATATTTAGCAATTTTATACTTTTTTTTTTGTTAATTAATAATTGATTTTTTAATGAAAATTTATAGAAAGAATAATATCAAAATACAAATAAAGGATAATATTATCGTTGAAGTCTTAATTTAACATAATATTTAGTATGATGGTGAACCAATTAATCATGAAAAGATATATTAAATAGTTAAATTTTAATTAGTATTTTCTATTTTTTCAATTGTGAATTTTATAATAACAACAATAATAATAATTGCTATCTCATCCAATATCTATTTTTAGCACAAGTATTGAAGATATGTAACAACAAGATTAGGTATCGAAGATATAAGCTTATTATATTAGTATATGTATTATTATATAGATTGCATCGAATATATAAGAATTAATAATAATAATTCTAATAATAAAAACAATAATGATAATTGTAATATAATAAAATCACATATGGCTAGTTATTATTCTTCGATAAGATGATGAATATAAATAATAGATAAATTTTATATGATGATAGCGAAGATGATAATATCGAGGACAATTATTATATCAATAATTCTATGTAAGTAATAATTACATATTGAGAGAGTGTGATATATCACCAGATGGAATTTCTTACAAAGGATTGTTAATGGAGAAATGAAAAAGCTTTAAATGTTTTACAGGCATGTCATGCTGTATAATTATATTAAAGAAATAGTGGTGATGGAAATAAGAACTTGAAGATATTAAATATATCATCTTAACAATGAATTTACCACAGCATATTTTAATAAGCGAACATTACATTCATTATTGTATGTTGTGCTCTTTAAATTATATTCTTTGATTTTAATTGTGCTCTTCAAAGTTAAAGCGAGAAAAAGGTCTTGTACAAAAATAATTTATTATTTATTTTACATTTATATTTCATATATAATAACCTTAATTTCATTGATTTCAGGTATAATTTTCCACGGAAGAAACCGAGATACGCAATCAGCTTCCATGGTTGAAACTTTTAAAACTGCCTTATATATGTTAAAAATTCATTTCATTATATAATTATTATTTTATTATTTCCATTGAATTAATACTAATACCTATTGATGTCCATGTAATATTTATAATTTTTATAATATTTTATTGTATATATTATTATTCCAGATAAATAAATACCCTTTTGCTAGTATACACTATTAGGCTTTCTATTATGATAATATGAAACTGAAACTGATTAAGGTTGTTAGGTGACAATGTTAGATGATTCTTTAAACAATGAAACATGAACATGAAATCACTATATATTCTTTTTTCCCTTCACTGAATCCACTTTAAATAAGTCTTTGATAAGGTTATGGCTGAGAAAATCAATCATTTGGAATAATAATAGCTAAAATTTCAAAATATATAAACTGAATTGATCAAAGTGAAGTGATTTACAGACACTAAAATTAAGAAATTTCAAATATTAACTTAATTATCATTAAATTTAAAATCCATTTGATTTATATCAAATTTTAAAATAGAAGAAGGTAATAGTGAAGGTAAAAGATGGCTTGTAAGGTATGCCTCAGAATGAGTAGTTTCAGCAGATGATGATTCAAAATCTTCATATTGCATTTTTTCATTTGCTTTTAAAAACATAAGTGAATGCTCTGTTTTTTTATTATACATCAATTCTTCATACATCAATTCTTTAATCCATTTTTCTGATGTATCAAAAATAATTTTAGCATTTGGACGCTTAGTTGGATCTTCGTGCCAACATTTTTTCATTAATTCTACATAACATTGAGGTGTATCTCTATTGATTTTTGGTCGAAGTCCATTGAAAATATCAACTGCTAATTCCGAATCATATGCTCTAATAGCAAATGGTATTTTTCCTGTTGAAATTATCCACATAATAATTCCAACACTATAAATATCTGAAGCTTGTGTATATTGATATTTATTTAATACTTCAGGTGCAATATATGGTAATATACCATATGCCCCAGATGATGAGATTTCATTTGCTAATCTGCATAATCCTAAATCTCCTAATCTTATGAATTTGTATTTTGAATTGTTATATGCTTCAGTTATCATAAGATTGCCAGGATGAAGATCACGATGGATAAGTCNAAAATCTTCATATTGCATTTTTTCATTTGCTTTTAAAAACATAAGTGAATGCTCTGTTTTTTTATTATACATCAATTCTTCATACATCAATTCTTTAATCCATTTTTCTGATGTATCAAAAATAATTTTAGCATTTGGACGCTTAGTTGGATCTTCGTGCCAACATTTTTTCATTAATTCTACATAACATTGAGGTGTATCTCTATTGATTTTTGGTCGAAGTCCATTGAAAATATCAACTGCTAATTCCGAATCATATGCTCTAATAGCAAATGGTATTTTTCCTGTTGAAATTATCCACATAATAATTCCAACACTATAAATATCTGAAGCTTGTGTATATTGATATTTATTTAATACTTCAGGTGCAATATATGGTAATATACCATATGCCCCAGATGATGAGATTTCATTTGCTAATCTGCATAATCCTAAATCTCCTAATCTTATGAATTTGTATTTTGAATTGTTATATGCTTCAGTTATCATAAGATTGCCAGGATGAAGATCACGATGGATAAGTCCTTTACTATGAATGACTTCTAATCCCCTGATAAAAGTATTCAATAACCATAATCTTTCAATCCAAGGTAATGATTTATTTTGTTTAAGAAAATCCCTTAAATTTCCATTTTTCATATATCGTAGAACCATTACATATTCTTTTGTCTTTGGATCTTGAGTTATACCTAAAATTGGTAAGACATATCTATCTCGACATTGGAAATTTGCCTTTAACTATATTTATAAAAAATATAAATGATATTTATATTAGATAAAAACTTATTGATATATTGATATATATATTTAATATTTACCTCTTTTAAAAATTCTGAGCTAATTTCTTGTGAATTCTTAAGCTTCTTCAAGGCAACTTGATTTGATTTATAAAATTCAAATAACTCTTCAGGCATATCTATCCATTCTGCCTTCCAAATACTACCAAATCCTCCTTCAGCTAAATATTCTATATCCTTGAATTTACTATAATTTATCCATCTCCAAATTTCCCATTCTTTTGCATCATCATCTGATTGAGTCATTTGAATAATCTTATCAATTTCATTATTACCACTAGTCCATTTTGGCATTTTTATAAGTTTACAATTTAAACAAGCATTATTTTGTAAATTTAATTCTTTACAATTATGGCATCTACACTTTAATTTATTTTGATGTTTTTTCATCTTTAGAATTCCAATTTCATTTCGATAGTAATAACTAAGATTAATTTTTCCAAAACGATCTCCCTCTTCAGCCGATTTCAAGTACCACTGAAATGCTTTCTCTTCGTCTTTTGTGGTTCCAATCCCATTTTGATAACAATATCCAAGATTATTCTGTCCCAGAAGATTTCCCCCTTCAGCTGATTTCAAGTACCACTGAAATGCCTTCTCTTTATCTTCTCTGACTCCAGTTCCATAGTAATAGCAATCTCCAAGACTATTCTGTCCGGTATTATTTCCCCCTTCAGCTGATTTCAAGTACCACTGAAATGCTTTCTCTTCATCTTTTGTAGTTCCAATCCCATCTTTATAGTAATAACCAAGAATATTCTGTCCTTCATGATTTCCTGCTTCAGCTGATTTCAAGTAGCACAGAAATGCCTTCTCTTCATCTTTTATGGTTCCAATACCATATTTATAACAACATCCAAGACTGTATTGCATCATATAACTTCCCGCTTCAGCTGATTTCAAGTACCACTGAAATGCTTTCTCTTCATCTTCTGTGGTTCCAATCCCATTTTGATAACAATATCCAAGAATATTCTGTCCTTCATGGTTTCCCCCTTTGGCTGATTTCAAGTACCACTGAAATGCCTTCTCTTTATCTTTTGTAGTTCCAATTCCATATTGATTACAATACCCAAGATTGACCTGTCCACTATTATTTCCCCCCTCAGCTGATTTTAGATACCACTGAAATGCCTTTTCTCCATCTTCTCTGACTCCAATTCCATAGCAATAGCACTCTCCAAGACTATTCTGTCCCCCATGATTTCCCCCTTCAGCTGATTTTAGGTACCACTGAAATGCTTTCTCTTCATCTTTCATTGTTCCAATTCCATGTTGATAACAATATCCAAGAATATTCTGTCCTTCATGGTTTCCCCCTTCAGCTGATTTCAAGTAGCACAGAAATGCCTTCTCTTCATCTTTTATGGTTCCAATACCATATTTATAACAACATCCAAGACTGTATTGCATCATATGACTTCCCGCTTCAGCTGATTTCAAGTACCACTGAAATGCTTTCTCTTCATCTTCTGTGGTTCCAATCCCATTTTGATAACAATATCCAAGAATATTCTGTCCTTCATGGTTTCCCCCTTCGGCTGATTTCAAGTACCACTGAAATGCCTTCTCTTTATCTTTTGTGGTTCCAATTCCATATTGATTACAATACCCAAGATTGACCTGTCCACTATTATTTCCCCCCTCAGCTGATTTTAGATACCACTGAAATGCCTTTTCTCCATCTTCTCTGACTCCAATTCCATAGCAATAGCACTCTCCAAGACTATTCTGTCCCCCATGATTTCCCCCTTCAGCTGATTTCAAGTACCACAGAAATGCTTTCTCTTCATCTTTTGTGGTTCCAATCCCATTTCGATAACAATTTCCGAGATTATATTGTCCTTCATGGTCTTCCCCTTCAGCTGATTTCAAGTACCACAGAAATGCTTTCTCTTCATCTTTTGTAGTTCCAATCCCATTTCGATAGCAATTTCCAAGATTATTCTGTTCTATATGATTTCCTGCTTCAGCTAATTTCAAGTACCACTGAAAGTTCTCTTCTTCGGTTGTTTCAATTTCATTGTAACATATAGTTTCCATTTGCAAAGATTTTTCTGTCGAAAAATTTATTGAACTTCAAAGTTCTATTCTTTTTATTAAAAAAAAATTCGAGAATAAAATTTTAAACGTGATGAATTAATTACATAAAAAGGTTATAAGAAGGAATTCACTTTAGGTGCATTATATTGCTTATAAGGATTTCATAAATAATACTACTGCTGTTAAATGAGTTGTATTTCATTTATATAGATTTATAAATATTAAATTTTTTTCCAACGATTTGACATGACAATTTGTATTCTAGAATTCGTATTATTTACATTAGAATTTTCTTTAAGATTTCCCCATGTGTAACGGTGTGCAGCGGAATATCCAAAAAATGAAGGTGCACATGTATAATCAATCTTCATTAAAGTACATTCGATGGAATATTCTTTAAGAATTTACATTATTCTTCATAGAATTTTACAAATTTAGAATATTCTTTAAGAATTTATATTATTCTTCTTAGAATGTTACAAATTTGTACCTTTCAGTGATTCCTTATTGCTATCTTTTGCCTC
The DNA here is from genome assembly GCA_003547095.1 of Diversispora epigaea. Taxonomy (NCBI): domain Eukaryota; kingdom Fungi; phylum Glomeromycota; class Glomeromycetes; order Diversisporales; family Diversisporaceae; genus Diversispora; species Diversispora epigaea. The sequence goes on along the minus strand of PQFF01000284.1, from coordinate 51,334 downwards.
GATGATTATATTGTTTGTAAAATTTATTAATGCTTTGTTCAAATACAATAAAAATTATAATTATGATAAACTTTTTAATGCAAATTCATTCTTTTTCTTTCAAACATCTGTGAATATAGGATTATGATACGTTAGGTAAAATTAATCCCTGAACTTTGTAAACAGTAAGTGCATGGATATTTGGTTCGACTTGCAGGGGTATGTTTCTATATCAATAATTCCACTCTCAATACATAAATCTGAGACATGTTCCCATATTGAAATTCGGAATTGTTCAAAAAATTATATTTTTTTTAGATTAAGAAAATGATATAAATTAATTTTACAAAACAAGAAATAAATTTTCAACAACCCCGGTTGTGACGAATTTCATTTTTAAGGTACAAGTTGAGCAATTTTGGCAATCAAGAAATAAAAAATAGAAAACGCACTAAATGATATGATAAGCGAAAATAAATACGTAATATTATATTTTTTATTTTGAAAAGAGTTATTATTATTACAATTTAAATAAATATATTAGTACTAAATAATTAAATATAATAAAATGCAATAAAGATAATTTAAATTCTTAAAAGAATCGAAAGAACCGCTGCAAGTATCTTTACTTCAGATTAAAGATTCCTGTATTAAGGCAAGAGTCGAACTATTACTTTAGAGTTCAAGAAAAAAAAGATTTGCAACTGCAGATATTACGCAGAACCACATTATGGTTTATTGGCATTTTTAATTAAAGTTTATATATTAATCTGATGAAATCCCGTTGTGTAGTCATTTTTGAAATAAATTTTTTTGTTTTCATGATTTTCAAAAAAAAACAACGAAAAGTAAAAGAAAGAAATTATTATTAACATAAATAATTTGATCAGTTTTTACGATTACTTATAATTATAATAATAATTTTTAATAATAAATTTAAATGCTATCCCTTGAACTGTCAATTTCACATGCTACTATGTTGTAGCGAGCAAATTTTCCCGCTGTACGGTTTAAGAGATAAGTAATCTTTCTGAATCCCAAACACCTATAATTAATCTTTTATCAATAACTCTATTAGTGTTAATGCGCTATTCCAGTACTTTTAGGAAAAGATTTTAATTTGTTTGCTTGTTTCTAATTTCTTATCAAAAAAAATTGGCGTAAAATCTTGGGGTAAGGTATAACAAAACATGACAACCCATTTTCCGAAGCCAAGTTACAGTAAAATCATTTTTAAACTATTTTGCCATTTTTGAGGTCCTGTCAAATCACATGATTTAGAGCCAATAAGAAGACCAGTCTATTTATATAAGCCTAACTAGATCACGTCATTGGAGTTATTTATTTATTTTATTTATTATTGTATTTATTTTATATTTATTATTGTATTTATTTTTTATATTAAATCATTAAATAGTCGTATTCTATGTAAAAATTATCCTGTTCTGTCCTAAAATATTGATTAAAATTGCGATCGATTATTTGTCGTTTAGCGATCACGATCATGATAACATGGTTTATTTCAACTTTATCCTTGCTCATTCGTGGTCGGATTATATAAGCTTTAGTAATACATGCTGACAATATTAATGGACTCTGTTACGATGTGGACATGACCCAACGCGGGTTCTTCATCAAAATAATTACTAACNTTCCAGTACTTTTAGGAAAAGATTTTAATTTGTTTGCTTGTTTCTAATTTCTTATCAAAAAAAATTGGCGTAAAATCTTGGGGTAAGGTATAACAAAACATGACAACCCATTTTCCGAAGCCAAGTTACAGTAAAATCATTTTTAAACTATTTTGCCATTTTTGAGGTCCTGTCAAATCACATGATTTAGAGCCAATAAGAAGACCAGTCTATTTATATAAGCCTAACTAGATCACGTCATTGGAGTTATTTATTTATTTTATTTATTATTGTATTTATTTTATATTTATTATTGTATTTATTTTTTATATTAAATCATTAAATAGTCGTATTCTATGTAAAAATTATCCTGTTCTGTCCTAAAATATTGATTAAAATTGCGATCGATTATTTGTCGTTTAGCGATCACGATCATGATAACATGGTTTATTTCAACTTTATCCTTGCTCATTCGTGGTCGGATTATATAAGCTTTAGTAATACATGCTGACAATATTAATGGACTCTGTTACGATGTGGACATGACCCAACGCGGGTTCTTCATCAAAATAATTACTAACTTTATCTGGAAAATTCATATCTCTGTATGTTTTGGTCTCAGGATTGAATACGCGAATATTAAAAGGGACTCTTCCGGAAAATGCTTCCAAATTTTTGTTTTACCATTGATCGATTCTTTTCTTGAGATTTTTGGTTGGAAATTCGTAAAATGCATTGGTAAGGATGACAAAAAACTCGATATTAATAAGTTCGCCTTTGTTTTTCGAGTCAAAAGGGGATCCTAAGTTGTGTAAATATAATTCATTATTAGTAAAGTCACGAAGTGGAATTATATAACTTACTTTTTTATCATTGGTTTGTCTATAATAAAATGCATTTTTTTACTTAAATATTTAGTTTCTTGCGCATGCATATATTTTATTTTACTCCATTTCTATTTCTATTTCTATTTCGAATATACTTAATAGTTTTAGATATATTTGTATTAAATTTTAAATTTATATTTCGATACATTTACTTAATAAAATATTATTTTTTAGTAATTACTTTTATTTTACTTGATTATTATTTAATAATTTAGATATATTTGTAATAAATTATAAATTTATGCTTAATAACGTAATTATGTTTAATGCTTTGACTTTAAAAAAATCAAAATGTATGAATTTGATCTTGTGAAACGCAGCCAAAAAGAAGAAATGCCATGAAATTGCATATTATGAACATCAAAAAGGGAAGAAACGATTCTCACATTACACATGATGGGTAAAGAAGAAATGCCCTTGTGATTGCATCAAAAATTATTATTATTATTATTATTTTAAACTAGGTGGCAAAAAAAATATATTAAAAAAAAAAATCGATCTTGTGGAGATTGCGTGATTACGAATGAGATATTATTTATTTATTTATTTTATTATTTTTTATTATTATTATATAAATAAAAAGTTATATGTGATTAATTATTCATTAACAAGCTGATTTGAAAATTTAAATAAAAATATAACAAATTTTTATATAAAATATCTAAAATGAACAACTTTGACACGCTACTTACAAATATAAACAGAAATTATATACATCCACCTCCCGAAATTGAGGAGGTATTAGACTTTTTTAAATCTAAGAAGCCTAAGGGTGACCATGACAGATGCCATGCTAATATTAGATATATTCCGTCGCGAAGGAATGCAAAAGAATAGGAGAATTTAATGCTGTCCTTATAGACCGAGCCACGAATCACTTATGGAAAAATTCCATAAGACTAGAAAAGTTAGAATATGTTAATCTAGCACAGAGAGTACAATCTCATTAACGAAATACTTTCTTACTCAAATTTATCAAATCCTAATTATAATTAAGAATCTTGTGACTATTTTATAAAAAAAAACTACAGGGATCATCTTAAAGACCTGAACAAGGCACTCTTTTAAATAGTAACAATACTCAAATCCTGTAATCATCCTAATTATCATCAAGAACTTTGTGACTATTTTATATTTATATAAAAATCAGCAGAGATATGAGATTTTAAGCATTAGGCAATGAAAAATTTTCGAATGAAGAAAAATATTTCTGAAGGATAATACCTCTTGAGTACGAACCAATTATAATCCCCCGCGTTCATTGTTAAAAAAATGCTTATCCAAATTATAAATCCAATGAGACATTATTTGAAAAAAATTTCATTATCCTTCCCTTGAACTCGTTAAAAATAACGATAAAATTAACAATAAGTAAAAAATCCTCCTAGACCAAAAAATTCCTTTATTATTTATCGCGAAGAGAATGCACCCAAAATTAAATCACAATATAACGATTTATCAAATATTGATATATCATAGCTGCTTGGGAGAAATGACGTAATTTAACTCCTGAACAGAAAAAAAACTACAAGGAAAAAGTGGATAAAGTAAAGCTTGAACATAAAAAATTGTATCCAGAGTACAAATACAAACCAAGAAGGAATATAAAAGGGATAAATAAGAAGAAAGATACTGACAACTCCAAAAAATCAAATCAAATTAACTATAAAACAATAAAATTAAATCAGGCTAAACCCAATGAAGAAGGGATCAAGAGAAAAAATTTGATCGAAGATGTCAATTATATTAAGAATCCCAACCATGAAAAATTTACTAATGGTGACGAGAACCAGTATATTAGCAACCAATATATCAGCAACTATTTTCTAATCATTGACTTTGAAATTTTTCACGAAATGGATGGTTATTCCTTTACTAATTATGTACAAAACCAAGCGTTATTTTAAATTATTATAAACAGCAGTTATGAAACTTTCTCCTAAATATTTATACGATTAGATTAACGGGTAAGTCTTGTGTACTAATCCTAAAAAATTAAATAATGTTACGATATTCAGATGTTTAATTCTCACCCATAATATGTTTCAAAAATGTATCAACTATTTTGAATTCAATAAAGATATATTTGATATATATTTTTAGAAAATATTTCACCATGCATCAAAAATACATTAGAATTGGCAATAGTTTAATAAATAATTTGCAATTGCTAATTTGAATCCAAAATGACTGTGAAAACGTGAAAAGAGTAATAAAATTATCATATTTTAAAATCTCTTCCTGGTTAAATGTTCTCATATAGAAAAATTATAATCGCATTAGTTATTACTGTATACTTCAAAATAGATATATTATTTATTAATTCTGCTGAGCGTGGAATTTACAACGAAAGAGCAAGTGTTCATTTTTATATCAGATGGAGGATAAATTAAAAGTCAAAAAAGCATAAAAAAATTAAAAATTATATGTGAAATGTATAATTGCGATTGGTGTAATTGCATTAAACCAAGAAAAATAAAACGAAATTGTGTTTATATCTCACCTTTTTTTACAAAAAATTCCTGCCAAATGAAAAATACTTCTGATAAAGGGTATGTTTCGCAGAGAATATTCTTCCGGTTATTAAAATGATTCAGCATAATCTCACATATCTAATTTTTATAAACACGAAATTAGTTTAGAACTATTATGTATCCGAGCACGAAGTATCGTTATGCTAAAATTGCATAAATAAATATCGCAGTATCCACATAATTGTTAAGGTTATTATCTTCATCCTAAATCAAACGTGTAGTATCTAAAACAGTTGTATGCCATGCAATATAAAAATGGATAAATTTTTTTTTAGTGACTAACTGGACCTCCATTTGTTAATTAAAAATTGGCTAAAATAAACTTATACAACTTGTCTATTGATACCTGCTGTAATTCAAAAAAGTGTTGCGTAATTAAATTTTCTTTATGGGGAAATTAGTTGCAACTCTTGTAAATAATTACGACAGGTATTGTCACAGGAGTGCAGAGTATTTCGAACAATTTCTCAAATCAGTCTCACAGTTTGCATCACACAAACAAATAATAATATGCTCTATCTGCCAGTAGGTCAAGCAATCAATCGATCTAAACTTGCCTATCTCGAAACAGATAATAAATATATAATAAATAATAATAATAATCAAATAATAATCAAATTAATCATGAAGGCACAGTGAGTAAGGTGGAGTAAAAGTAGTAACGCAGTATCAAACAATATTTAATAATATTTCGCAATATTACGACACAAAGTATAAGTTTATTAAAATATAAAATATAAAGTTTTTAAAAGTAAAGTATCATTTAACAACAGAAATATTACAGCGTGACGTATCTTTCCTGTTCCTGAATGAAATTTACTTTTCTATTTAATATTTAATAAAGAGTTTCGAATTATTCTGAATTATTTCTAATTAATTATATTTTAGTATTGAGTCAATAACTAACTATCTAACTAATTTCTTACTTCCGACAACAGTCGTATTTATACTTTCTCTTTTGTTTACACTTCATCTTTGTACTTCATATTTCATCCTTTGTGCGCCATCCTTCATCCTCGCACGATATCCTTCATCCTTGTACAGCATTTCTCATCCTTCATCCTCGTACAAGGATGACAATCACCTGAAAGTTCATCTAGTGTCACAAAATGTTATCCCCCGTGACATTTCACCTGATTACCAATTTACTTCGCCACAAACATTTCCTCCTTCAAAGGGGAGCTCCTGCGACCCAACACCTATTTCCAAAAGGTCTTCCATTAATTGTGTACCCATTGTTTCACAAAGCTGCAGAAATCTTTCGAACTCTGATTTTGGCAGTTTATAGATCCAGTCCGGCGTAACATTTCGGAAGTTTCTGGCGTACGGCGTTCCTATTACTTGAAACAATGATCGTATTCGTGTCGCTATTTGGTAGATTCGTGCTCCGTTTTGGTGAGATCGTTCATGTAATTCTCTTTTTAGTACTGTCACGGTACTTCCTAATTGAGCATCTTGTAGATAATCACCAAGATTCTTATATGCATTCATTCTTTGACCATTTGTTCCGTGCATATCCGTCGCTATTCGTAGAAGTTCGTCTAAGTCAAGATCGATAACCCGATCCTGTTCTTCTAGAGCTGTAAAAATATCTACCGCATACATCGTTAACATATCGTCATATTGCGTAGTAATTTCATTGTTCGTGGGTTGATCAATTTCTATTACAGTACTTCCTGTTACCAAATATGCACCAGTATTGTCTATAATAACCTGGGCTTCTCCTAAAATTTGCGGAAATTCTCTTCGTAATTCGTGAACTCTCTTTCGTAAACTGTCTGGAATTGGAATATTATTCATAGTAAAAAAAAAAGTTTTTGGCAAAAATTTTCAGGACTTTTCGCAATCTTACGAATTCTTTTAAACAAGTCTATTGTTTACTCGTTATCTCACGTGGGATTATAACCCCTTTGTTTATACGATTTCAATCGATTGCCATGTACAGGACGACTATTGAGAACTTCTCCACTATTGGTTCTTAATATGTAGGAGCCATTACCAAGAACTCTATGAATAAAGAAAGGACCAGACCATTTGTCTCGAAACTTATCGCCATGAACATTCAGTAAATCAGATCTATACTCTAACACCATATCTCCTGTCTTGTATGTCATCGTTCGAATTTTCCTATCATGGGTTATCTTTTGCCGCTTTTGTGCATCCTTAATGTTCTTAGATGCTTGAATTCGGTTATCTTCGAATATTCCTGCAACTTCACCAGTTCTTTTGTGGATCATTTCTTTAAATTGTTTTTCATCAATTTCTTCAACTGGCCAAGTAATAATATCAAGTTCTATGGGTAGTGTAGGGGCTCGTCCATATAGTAAATAAAATGGCTCATATTTTGTCGTTTTATTTTTAGTTGTTCGGTATGCGAAAAGTGCCGAAGCTATCAATGTATCCCATTCTTGCGTTGTTTCCTTTACACATTTCTTTAAAGTTTGACAGAGCGTTTGATTATACCGTTCTGTTAGTCCATTACTTTGAGGGTGGTAAGCAGATGTAAGTCTTCGGTGTGTTCCCATTATCTCTATTAGGTTGGTTACTATTTGGCTAACAAATACTGCTCCTCTATCAGATAATATTTCTCTTGGGCAACTATGCCTACATATAATTTCATCGTATAGAAACCAAGCGATAGTTTTCGCATCTGCTTTTTCAATAGCTCTAGCTTCTGGCCATTTAGTAAAATAATCCGTAGCCACTACTATATATCTTTTTCCCATTGTTGTTGGTTTCAAGGGTCCCACAATATCTATTCCTAGTCGGTCAAAAGCTTGTCCTACTCCAATAGGTCGTAATTCTTCGGTTTGTTTAGGTTTACCCTGTCTTTGACATATATCACATGTCTCTATGTAATTTCGAATATCTTCGCCCATCGTAGGCCAAAAGTATCGTTGTTTCGTTTTGTCTATAGTAGCCTTTATACCAAAATGTCCGGCATTTGGTACATTGTGCATGTTGTATAGTATTTTAGCTAAATTTTCTCTTGTGATTACCCTTAGAGGATCGCCCTCTTTGTTTCGCTTATATAAAATATTGTCTTGAACTATGTAATGATTTGCTTGTTGTCGTAATTTTCGTCGTTGTTCGTTAGTGCCGTTTGGTGGAAAAGTATGATTTATTAAGTATTCTGTTAACTGATTATAAGTGTCTACATCCATTTTCGAAAAGTTTCGAGATTTTGTATCTTTAGTAAATATCTGAGTTCTATTATATTTGTCGTCTTAATTAGTTATTCTTGATAGTGCGTCAGCATTGGCGTTAAGCCTTCCTTGCTTATGAATAAGTTCGTAATCATACTCAGATAGTTCAAAAATCCATCTAGCAACTCTTCCTTTAGGTTGTGGGCGATTCTTTAGCCATGCTAAAGCGGAGTTATCCGTATATAAATCAAACTTGGGGCCATGTAGGTAATGTTTAAAATGTCATACGGCCCATATTGCGGCGAGACACTCTTTTTCTAACACAGTGTAATTTAATTCGGGAGCTGACAGCAAGCGGCTGGCGTAAGCGATAGGGTGTTCGAGATCTTCCGTATCCTTCTGGGAGAGCACAGCTCCAATTCCCCAGTCAGATGCGTCGGTAGCTAGTATAAATCGTCTTGAGAAGTCAGGGTACGTCATTATGGGAGCCGAAGTTAATCGTCCTTTCAGTGTATCGAACGCGAGTTGGTGTTCGGGCTTCCATTCGAATATTACGCTTCTCTTCGTAAGGTTATGTAATGGTTTCGCGATTGTGGCAAAACCTTTTACAAATCTTCGATAGTACGAGGCTAGTCCCAAGAAGGCTCTCACGTTTGTCTTGTTTTGTGGAGCTGGATGATGCTGCACCTTCTCAATCTTCGAAGGGTCCGGGGCTATTCCATCAATCGTTATAATATGTCCCAAAAATGTTAACCTCGTCTTGAAAAAGTCGCACTTTTCCAAGTTTATCTTTAATCCGGCATTTCCTAGGAGCATAAACACATCCTTCAAATGTTCTAGGTGCTCTTCGTAGGTTTTCGAATATATTATAATATCGTCGATATAAACTAGTACGAACTTCCAAGTAACCTCATGGAAGACTCTGTCCATCACTCGTTGAAAGGTCGCAGGGGCATTGATGAGTCCGAAAGGCATCACGAGGAACTCATAGGTACCAAATGGGGTAGTGAAAGCAGTCTTCTCTCGATCTTTAGCGGATACTTCCACTTGCCAAAAACCTGAAGCGAGGTCCAAAGTTGAAAAGAAGGCGGAGTGTCCCAGGGCATCTAGCATGTCTGCTATCCGTGGTACTGGGTATGCGTCAGGTTTCGTGACCGCATTCAGCTTTCTGTAATCTACGCAAAACCTGAATTTCCCATTCTTCTTATTCACTACCACAATGGGTGCAGACCAAGGACTAAACGACTTTCGAATTAGTCCGTTCTTTAGCATATTTGCTATTTCCTCCTTCAAAAATTCCAAGTATCGGGGTGAGGTTCTATAGGGGTTTAGTTTTATTGGCTTTGCTTCGCTGGTGTCTATTGTATGGTGGTAAAGGTTTGTCTTCCCTAATTCTGAAAGATCTTTGGCTACCAGATTCGGAAATCCTTCGATAATTTCGTGAACTTGCGGCTTATATTGGTTTTCTTCGAGTTTCTCCACTCCGCCTCATACCAGATTACAACGAATATCTTGTATTTCCTCTCGGGGTATAATAGAAATAATCTTCTCATCTTGCTGATGTTCTTCACAGACTTCGCATTTATCCTGACTTGTTTCTAAATATATACCACACCAGCAATAGGAATTAGGTCCTGTTGCTTTGTATCGCTCTTGAGCACCTTTCTTTCTTCTAACCGGGTCAAAGCAATAAGATAACTGATCATATAATTCCCATGTGACAAGCTTCGAATCCTTGCGCATTCCTTCGGGGGTAAATTTGTATTTCATGTAGAATTCCTGATACGGGAGTTCATAAGTTAATCCTGCGAAGTTTACTTCTTCTTCGTCAGTATCCGAATCATCACTACTTTCTACATATTCTTCTTCACTATCATCCTCTTCTTTATCATCGTCCAGGACAACGGCTCTAGTATTTCTGCAAGAGACTTGTGCTGTTCGCTTATCATCCTTTAGGATTAATTTACATTCTTGGTAATCTATTATAGCGCGTGCTTTCCTCAACCAATCTGTTCCCAAAATTAATGCGTAACCTGCTGCATCAATGACTTCCATGTCGACAGCTACCACAATTTCTTCCAACTTTATTGGTACTTGTGTTACGATTCCTAAACTAGGACGTCTTTTTCCGTGTATACCAGTTATTCTTCTTCCGGATGCTTTCTCAATCCTTCGACCTATGGATTCCATGAAATTCTTCGAAATGATACTAATAGATGAACCACTATCAAGTATTACTTCGACTTTCCATCCAGCTACTTGGGCTTTACAAGTCATGGGAGTATTTCCTTCTACTGTTGTATGATTGGCCATCTTTACAATTCTTGTACGCTTAGGTGTCAATGCCTTTCGTGTCTCGCTTCTATAATGAGGCATAGCCATTAATTGTCCCAAAGTGATATTGGCTCTTGTCGCAAGTAAATCCGAGACGATGGAATATGGCGGAGCATTTTGTGTCATAAGTGGTTGTTGGACAGGGGGTATTTTCTTTCTTTTCTTTTGTTTAGGGTCTTCGGATGTTTCCTTTTTCTTTTCTGCAGAACGCAATCTTTTTGCGATAGGTTGCGGAGCATCTTGTTTACTTGTGGACCCAATACTTTCTCCTATTACTCTATCATTATCTCCAGTCTTAAATGAGGGATTTATATTATCCGCACTCTCACCCTCCTGAGGTGCGCCTGTTAGTTTAAATGCTGTATTCTTTCCCAGACAGTAGAGATGGGTTGTTGGATTTCTTCTTCTTGAGTTATAAACGTATTACTATTTACGTCTCCTTGCGAAACTTGTTGCGTGGTTTGGTTCGCTGTTNCTATCTCGAAACAGATAATAAATATATAATAAATAATAATAATAATCAAATAATAATCAAATTAATCATGAAGGCACAGTGAGTAAGGTGGAGTAAAAGTAGTAACGCAGTATCAAACAATATTTAATAATATTTCGCAATATTACGACACAAAATATAAGTTTATTAAAATATAAAATATAAAGTTTTTAAAAGTAAAGTATCATTTAACAACAGAAATATTACAGCGTGACGTATCTTTCCTGTTCCTGAATGAAATTTACTTTTCTATTTAATATTTAATAAAGAGTTTCGAATTATTCTGAATTATTTCTAATTAATTATATTTTAGTATTGAGTCAATAACTAACTATCTAACTAATTTCTTACTTCCGACAACAGTCGTATTTATACTTTCTCTTTTGTTTACACTTCATCTTTGTACTTCATATTTCATCCTTTGTGCGCCATCCTTCATCCTCGCACGATATCCTTCATCCTTGTACAGCATTTCTCATCCTTCATCCTCGTACAAGGATGACAATCACCTGAAAGTTCATCTAGTGTCACAAAATGTTATCCCCCGTGACATTTCACCTGATTACCAATTTACTTCGCCACAGTATCTTTAAACTTGTCATCATCTAAAAATTGATTGTGTATTTGTACGAATATCCGGATTCTGTATCAGGTGCATATTGTATTACATTTGAAATGTAGGTAATCTCAATGTTCAATATGTTTATTATATGTATATGCAGCATATTGTCCTACCAATTTTAAGTTATTAATAGTGTGCATATGAATGTTATTTAATTTTATCCATTTTCAATACATCTGTTTGATTTAGGATTTCGAAAACTTTCATACATATAGATTGGGATATAGATGAAACAACTATACCAATACCGACCTTTATTAGGAATTCATATTATGAATCTCTATCATATCACTATTGTTTGTCTGTTAGAAATTAATATTGTTAACTAAATCAAACTCGAAATTGCGTTAATAGAGCAACGGCAACGTTTATCGTTTTGCGATCTAAAAAAAAAAATTAATATTGTCAACCGAATTAAAATTATTGATTGTTTGCCGAATTTAAAAAATTATGACCAATATTTCAAAATGAATTTTTAATCATTTTAAAATAAAATTTTATCTGTTCTAAATTTTCATTAAATTTTATAATTTTAACATGACAATGAATATAATTGAAGTTGTTGATTGTGATTATATGGATTATACAGATTATTCTACATAATGTATCTTATATTTGTAGTTTGACTATTATAATCTTTCAGATAAATTGAATTTTGAATATTTGATGGAGGTTGGTTTTGTTATAAACAATGATTGTAACAATACTAAATATTTATGCCTATTGATTTAGGATTTCTGCTCGAAGTATTTTATAATAGTGATGTGTTTGTATATGTAAATAATTATTTTTATTTTAATACTATGACGTTTTGATTAATTCTTTAAATTAAAATAGTGAAATAGCTGATAAAAAGGATTATGCTTTAAAATCATACTTAAAAAGGTTTCCAATTGTTCGAAAACAATAGTATTCGTTTATTGTACAAATAATCAAATCCGCAGAGATAAATATTATTTTAAAAAAAAATATTACGCAAAGGAAATGATCTTGATTCGATCAAGTCATTATAAAGCCACATTTTATTATTGTTCGAAAGTATGGACTCGAGGAAAACCTTCAACCTTAAAGGCACATTTAGCAAATAATTGTGCATCTTGTCCTGAAAATATTAGCAGACTTTGGCGATATTTCGAAAAGACAAATTTTCCCATGATAAAAATTTGGCAATAATTACAATGTCATGTTTAATTTTACAAGATAGTAAAATGTAATAATGATTTAATAATTACGATTTTATTGAGTAAAATCAATCGTTTGGCATTGAAATTTGAAATATATATATACATTTCATTAATTACGATGTCGAAATTTTTTTTATTATATAATCATTTCTGGCTGAGACATTTTAAAAGAAAAATGTTTTACTAAGATTTCCCATTTTTGGTCGTGAAAATCTTCCCCCAGAACAGAGTATAATGGCAAGTATTTTGACTATAGTTGGTGCCGAAATTCAAAAAAGGAAATATTAACAATAAATGCTAATAATTGCTATTATTAATATTTCCTTTTTGAATTTCGGCACCAACTCTAGTTTTGATCAAGAAGTCCTCGCCGAAACAGAAAAAAATTAGGCTAAAATTTCTATATTAATTATCAAAAGTTCGAGTTAGTTATAATGGTTATGATTATATAAAAAATTTATGCTATTTTTACTGATACAGCTTAAAAAAATATATTGTCATCAATTTCTTTACGTTACACACAAACTCGGAAGCACAGATATCAACGACGACGGTTGAGAAACAAAAGGCATATTCTTTATATTCTTTAAGACAAGGAAAGTTCAAAACGAATTCGCTCTAAATGATTCAGGTTTGTTTCACCGTGATGGTTTGTTACAGTCATAGAATGGCAAGTATGAAACAACTTGTGCATATAATGGAACCTGTTCATATTACTATTTTTATCTTAATAAACGCTGTGGAGTTTTAATCACATATATTTTCATTCACAATTATTGCATGTATACACACGCGTTTAGTTGAAGTTTTAATATTCAAACAAGTATAAATACACTCGATTCAATTCATCTAACCTCATATAACCATTAAATTAAATAACAAACAATAAAATGAAATTCATATTCACTGCCTTAGCCATCTTTACCATCATCGTTTCAATGACAAACCAGGCGTTTGCCAGACTTGCAATCGATGTTTCCGCTTTAACATCAGTAGCTACCTTCAAATGTACTAAAAATTTAGGTTATGAACGTGCTATTATTCGTGGTTACCGTGAAGCATATGGCCGTAATCCTGGAGGTGGGATCGATCCTAATTTCTTAAAAAATTACAACAATGCTAAAAAAGCCGGGTACACCTACATTGAAGTATATATGTTCCCATGTACCGGAAGGTCAACTTGTAAAACTCCTCGTCAACAAGTCAATGAATTGGTTCAATTGATTAAAACCCATCGGGTCATAGTTCAAAGAGTTTGGTTAGATATTGAAGTGGATCCGAATGCTGGTAATTGGAATTTGGGTCAGGTTAAAAACCGACAGATATTGAAAGAATTTCATGCTGTTTGGAAATCCACTGGTTGGAAATTCGGTATATACTCGGTAGGTAATTTTTTACATATTTATTTCTCTTCACTCGCAAGGAGAGCTGACACGTAAGAATTTGTAAATCCAGAATCAATATCAATGGAAAACAATTACTGGAAATATAAATTGGATTTTGGATTCTAGCCTTCCATTATGGTATGCTATTTACGATAAAAAACCTGTTTTAAATAATTACAGACCTTTTGGCGGATGGACTCGAGGTACAGGCAAACAATGTAAGTAATAGGTTTTAATTATTATTTTTTTTGATTTAATAAACTGTGGATGCTAATTGTTTATTGTTTATTTCTGACACAGACGATGGGGATGTAAAGTTTTGCGGAGCAAGACTTGACAAGAATGTTTTCAGATAAATATTTTCGTTAGTAATAAATGCAAATTCATTTTGTTAAACTGATAAATTTAGAAAAAATGTGTAATAAATTATCCATAAATTCATAATCTACCTATCCCTATGAATCTGTCAATAATATGAAATCCTCCTCACCCTTGTCCTCTTCCTCGATCTAATAATTCATGTACCGAAACAAAATCTTAGACAAAAATATCCACTTAGACTCAGTTTTACTCCATTATTTACTAATTTCAACAAAATAAGTTCTTTATTATTGTTGTTTTTCGATGCAATAATTGTTTTTAACTATTAAATATTCATAACTATAGTGCATTATTATTTTGTTTTTTATATATTATATCTAGATAATTATAGAGATTAGTTCTTTAGCTTGGTTTATTTCGATGTTATTTCGTATTTACATTATCAATAAACATAGATATTTTCTTTCCATTACGTATAAATTTCGCTTATTTTATATTATTTAGTGATGAAAAAAATAATTTATTATTTATAATTTATAATACAAAAAGCAAGATAAAAAGCAAATGAAATATAAATCTTGTTATAGGGCGAATGATAAAAATTGGTAACTTTCGTGATTCTTATTTTTCACTCTAATCAATTTAATCAATTTAATATATTTANTAATCTACCTATCCCTATGAATCTGTCAATAATATGAAATCCTCCTCACCCTTGTCCTCTTCCTCGATCTAATAATTCATGTACCGAAACAAAATCTTAGACAAAAATATCCACTTAGACTCAGTTTTACTCCATTATTTACTAATTTCAACAAAATAAGTTCTTTATTATTGTTGTTTTTCGATGCAATAATTGTTTTTAACTATTAAATATTCATAACTATAGTGCATTATTATTTTGTTTTTTATATATTATATCTAGATAATTATAGAGATTAGTTCTTTAGCTTGGTTTATTTCGATGTTATTTCGTATTTACATTATCAATAAACATAGATATTTTCTTTCCATTACGTATAAATTTCGCTTATTTTATATTATTTAGTGATGAAAAAAATAATTTATTATTTATAATTTATAATACAAAAAGCAAGATAAAAAGCAAATGAAATATAAATCTTGTTATAGGGCGAATGATAAAAATTGGTAACTTTCGTGATTCTTATTTTTCACTCTAATCAATTTAATCAATTTAATATATTTAGCGTTCTTCTAATTTTTTAACTGTCTGTTACATTTCTTTATTATTATTTTTTCAATTATTACAACTGGCTTGTTTTGATTTTTCTATTTTTTTTTATTTTATTTTTATTATTGTATTTTTTTTTAATTTATTTAAAAAATTTATTTTCATAAAATAAATGCAACGGTTTCAAACGTGTAACATGTAAAAATATATGAGAGTTGAGATTGATATAAGTTAAGTTTTGATCAATTTAATTTATACTTTAAATTTAAACCAAAATTATTTTATCGTTTATTTAATAAGTGAGAATATTTTGTAGATTAATTAATTATTAGTTTATTAACATGATATAAAGAATTAAAATTAGATCAAATGAAAAACCAAATCAATGAGTAAATAATAATCATAAATTTATTCATGACGTGTTATTATAATTTATCTTAAGTTTTAGGGTATTGCTAAATATCACCGTAGGTGATTGTCATCACTAGGAAATTTCATAATTCCTTGATCAACTCTAACCCATAACTTTGCCCGCGTAAATCAAAATTTGCCCAGTGGTGACAATCACCTGCGGTGATATTTAACAATTTTATACCTTTTTTTTTTAATTAATAATTTATTTTTTAATGAAAATTTATAGAAAGAATAATATCAAAATACAAATAAAGGATAATATTATCGTTGAAGTCTTAATTTAATATAATATTTAGTATGATGGTGAACCAATTAATCATGAAAAGATATATTAAATAGTTAATAGGTATAGGAATTTTAATTAGTATTATTTATTATATTCATTTTTTTTTACTTAGCTGGTTTCTTTTATCAATACAAATAAATATTAAAGATTTTTGCCTACATCAGGCTTCTGATTTTTGGCAATGAATATATCACGAAAAAAAAAGAATAAGATTTGCAATATAAATCCTTGGTTTATTGTTTTTGATACAATTAATATAAAATATGAAAATACGATGTTCTAGTTTCTACAATGTGAATCTCCTCATAGGCTTGCAGGACTGGTTGGGTTTATGAACCTGAACTGGCTTGCTGAGCTCACCTGAAGTGAATTCATAAGCTTTAGATGAGTTTGTATAAGGGTGATCAAATGTACCCTTATTCGAATGGTACTAGAAACATTATCAATGTAAAGTATAAAATTAATATCTTCAGATGATAATAATTTGGCAAATATCGATGCTAGAAGGATAATTAAACCACTATTGCAAAACTTAAGAGCAAGGCTTTCGAATAATCTCTTAGTAAAAAATCACTCCCCGTTGTAAATGTACATATGGGTTTATGCGAACTTGCAAGCTTAGTTTAATGAATTATCTTTGGAAAGAAAATGTAAAAAGTTTCAATTCAATGCTTAAATTAGAAATATATTTATTTAGTTTCATATAAATACATTATATGATCATATGGAATAATAATGACTAAAATTTCAAAATATATAAACTGAATTGATCAAAGTGAAGTGATTAATAGACCCTAAAATTAAAAAATTTCAAATATTAACTTAATTATCATTAAATTTAAAATCCATTTTATTTATATCAAATTTTAAAATAGAAGAAGGTTGAATATGTAATGGTGAAGGTAAAAGATGGCTTGTAAGGTATGCCTCAGAATGAGTAGTTTCAGCAGATGATGATTCAAAATCTTCATCTTGCATTTTTTCATTTGCTTTTAAAAACATAAGTGAATGTTCTGTTTTATCATTATACATCAATTCCTCAATCCATTTTTCTGATGTATCAAAAATCATTTCAGCATTTGGACGCTTGGTTGGATCTTTTTGCCAACATTTTTCTATTAATTCAACATAACATTGAGGTGTGTTGCTATTAATTTTTGGTCGAAGTCCATTGAAAATATCAACTGCTAATTCTGAATCATATGCTCTAATAGCAAATGGTATTTTCCCTGTTGAAATTATCCACATAATAATTCCAACACTATAAATATCTGAAGCTTGTGTATATTGATATTTATTTAATACTTCAGGTGCAATATATGGCAATATACCATATGCTCCAGATAATGAGATTTCATTTGTAAATCTGCATAATCCTAAATCTCCTAATCTTATAAATTTATGTTTTGAATTGTTATATACTTCAGTTATCATAAGGTTGCCAGGATGAAGATCACGATGGATAAGTCCTTTACTGTGAATGACTTTTAATCCCCTGATAAAAGTATTCAATAACCATAATCGTTCAATCCAAGGTAATGATTTATTTTGTTTAAGAAAATCTCTTAAATTTCCATTTTTCATATATCGTAGAACTATTGCATATTCTTTTGTCTTTGGATCTTGAGTTATACCTAAAATTGGTAAGACATATCTATCTCGACATTGGAAATTTGCCTTTAACTATNATGAGATTTCATTTGTAAATCTGCATAATCCTAAATCTCCTAATCTTATAAATTTATGTTTTGAATTGTTATATACTTCAGTTATCATAAGGTTGCCAGGATGAAGATCACGATGGATAAGTCCTTTACTGTGAATGACTTTTAATCCCCTGATAAAAGTATTCAATAACCATAATCGTTCAATCCAAGGTAATGATTTATTTTGTTTAAGAAAATCTCTTAAATTTCCATTTTTCATATATCGTAGAACTATTGCATATTCTTTTGTCTTTGGATCTTGAGTTATACCTAAAATTGGTAAGACATATCTATCTCGACATTGGAAATTTGCCTTTAACTATATTTACAAAAAAATATAAATATATTTATAAAAAAATATAAATTATATTTATAAAAAAATATAAATTATATTTATATTAGGTAAAAACTTATTGATATATTGATATATTTAATATTTACCTCTTTTAAAAATTCAGAACTAATTTCTTGTGAACCCTTAAGCTTCTTCAAGGCAACTTGATTTGATTTATAAAATTCAAATAACTCTTCAGGCATATCTATCCATTCTGCTTTCCAAATACTACCAAATCCTCCTTCAGCTAAATATTCTATATCCTTAAATTTACTATAATTTATCCATCTCCAAATTTCCCATTCTTTTGCATCACCATCTGATTGAGTCATTAGAATAATCTTATCAATTTCATTATTACCACTAGTCCATTTTGGCATTTCTATAAATTTACAATTTGAACAAGCATTATTTTGTAAATTTAATTCTTTACAATTATGGCATCTATTCTTTAATTTATTTTGATGTTTTTTAATCTTTAGAATTCCAATTTCATTTCGATAGCAATAACTAAGATTAATTTGTCCATAACTATCTCCCCCTTCAGCTGATTTCAAGTACCACTGAAATGCTTTCTCTTCATCTTTTATAGTTCCAATTCCATTTTGATAACAATATCCAAGATTACATTGCCCATCATGATCTCCTCCATCGGCTGATTTTAGGTACCACAGAAATGCCTTCTCTTTATCTTCTCTGACTCCCATTCCATAGTAATAGCACTCTCCAAGACTATTCTGTCCTTCATAGTTTCCCCCTTCAGCTGATTTCAAGTACCACTGAAATTCTTTCTCTTCATCTTTTATGGTTCCAATCCCATCTCGATAACAATTTCCAAGATTATACTGTCCCAAAAGATTTCCCCCTTCAGCTGATTTCAAGTACCACAGAAATGCTTTCTCTTCATCTTT
>PQFF01000284.1:12257-31849 GCA_003547095.1 Diversispora epigaea | reverse complement strand
GTTTCCCCCTTCAGCTGATTTCAAGTACCACTGAAATGCTTTCTCTTCATCTTTTATGGTTCCAATTCCATTTTTATAACAATATCCAAGATTGCATTGCCCATTATTATTTCCCCCCTCAGCTGATTTTCGGTACCACAAAAATGACTTCTCTTTATCTTCTCTGACATAGTAATAGCACTCTCCGAGACTATTCTGTGCTTCATGGTTTCCCCCTTCAGCTGATTTCAAGTACCACTGAAATTCTTTCTCTTCATCTTTTATGGTTCCAATCCCATCTCGATAACAATTTCCAAGATTATACTGTCCTTCATGGTCTTCTCCTTCAGCAGATTTCAAGTACCACTGAAATGCTTTCTCTTCATCTTTTGGAGTTCCGATTCCATTTTGATAACAATATCCAAGATTATTCTGTCCCAGATAATTTCCCCCTTCAGCAGATTTCAAGTACCACTGAAATGCTTTTTCTTTGTCTTTTGTAGTTCCAATCCTATTTCCATAGCAATAACCAAGATTACATTGCCCACTACTATATCCCCCTTCAGCAGATTTCAAGTACCACAGAAATGCTTTCTCTTCATCTTTTGTGGTTCCAATCCCATCTTGATAAAAAGTTCCAAGGTTATATTGTCCTTCATGGTTTCCCCCTTCAGCTGACTTCAAGTACCATCGAAATGCTTTCTCTTCATCTTTTGTAGTTCCAATTCCATTTTTATAGCAATAACCAAGATTATTCTGTCCTTTATGGTTTCCCCCTTCAGCTGATTTCAAGTACCACAGAAATGCTTCCTCTTCATCTTTTGTTGTTCCAATCTCATTTTCATAGCAATAACCAAGATTATTCTGTCCGTAACTATCTCCACCTTCAGCTGATTTCAAGTACCACTGAAATGCTTTCTCTTCATCTTTTGCAGTTCCAATCCCATCTCGATAACAATTTCCGAGATTATATTGTCCTTCATGGTCTTCCCCTTCAGCTGATTTCAAGTACCACAGAAATGCTTTCTCTTCATTTTTTGTGGTTCCAATTTCATCTTGATAACAAGTTCCGAGATTATATTGTCCTTCATGGTTTCCCCCTTCGGCTGATTTCAAGTACCACCGGAATGCTTTCTCTTTATCTTTTATAGTTCCAATTCCATTATCATAATAATACCCAAGATTGCATTGTCCTTCATGGTTTCCCCCTTCAGCTGATTTTAAGTACCACTCAAATGCCTTTTCTTCATCTTTTGTAGTTCCAATTCCATTTTTATAGCAATAACCAAGATTATTCTGTCCTTCATGGTTTCCCCCTTCAGCTGATTTCAAGTACCACAGAAATGCTTTCTCTTCATCTTTAGTAGTTTCAATCCCATTTTCATAGCAATAACCAAGATTATTCTGTCCTTCATGGTTTCCCCCTTTAGCTGATTTCAAGTACCACTGAAATGCTTTCTCTTCATCTTTTGTGGTTCCAATTCCATCTCGATAACAATTTCCAAGATTATTCTGTCCGTAGCTATCTCCACCTTCAGCTGATTTCAAGTACCACAGAAATGCTTTCTCTTCATCTTTTATGGTTCCAATACCATATTGATAACAACATCCAAGACTGTATTGTCCCATATGACTTCCCACTTCAGCTGATTTCAAGTACCACTGAAATGCCTTCTCTTCATCTTTTATGGTTCCAGTTCCATTTTGATAACAATATCCAAGATTGAACTGTCCCGCATGATTTCCCCCTTCAGCTGATTTCAAGTACCATTGAAATGCTTTCTCATCATCTTTTCTGACTCCATTTCCATAGTAATAGCACTCTCCAAGATTATTCTGTCCGCTATTATTTCCCTCTTCAACTGATTTTAGGTACTTTCTCTTCATCTTTTGTTGTTCCAGTTCCAGTGTAATAACAATATCCAAGATTATTCTGTCCTTCATGGTTTCCCCCTTCAGCAGATTTCAAGTACCATAGAAATGCTTTCTCTTCATCTTTTGTGGTTCCAATCCCATTTCGATAGCAATTTCCAAGATTATTCTGTCCTATATGATTTCCTGCTTCAGCTAATTTCAAGCACCACTGAAATTTCTCTTTATCTTCGATTGTTTCAATCTCATTGTAATATATATTTTCCATTTTGTGAAGATTTTTTTGTCGAAAAATTTATTGAACTTCAAAGTTCTATTCTTTTTATTAAAAAAAATTCGGGAAAAAATTTTAAACGTGATGAATTAATTACATAAAAAGGTTATAGGAAGGAATTTACTTTAGGTGCATTATATTGCTTATAAGGATATAGATCTCAAATAATACTACTGTTAAATGAGTTGAATTTCCTTTATATAGATTTATAAATATTAAATTTTTTTCCAACGATTTGACATGACGATTTGTATTCTAGAATTTGTATTATTTACATTAGAATTTTCTTTATGATTTCCCTCATGTGCAACGGAATATCGAATGGTTTCCAAAAATGAAGATGCACATGCATAATCAATCTTCATTAAACGAAACATTGGAATATTCTTTAAGAATTTACATTATTCCTCATAGAATGTTACGAATTTGTATTAATTTAGAATATTCTTTAAGAATTTATATTATTCTTCTCAGAATGTTACAAATTTGTACCTTTCAGTGATTCCTTATTGCTATCTTTTGCCTCGATGATTATATTGTTTGTAAAATTTATTATTGTGATAAACTTTGTAATGCAAATTCATTCTTTTTCTTTCAAACATCTGTGAATATAAGTTTATGATACGTTAGGTAAAGTTAATCCCTGAACTTTGTAAACAGTGAGTGCATGGATATTTGGTTCGACTTGCAGGGGTATGTTTCTATATCAATAATTCCACTCTCAATACATAAATCTGAGACATGTTCCCATATTGAAATTCGGAATTGTTCAAAAAAATTATATTTTTTTAGATTAAGAAAATGATATAAATTAATTTTACAAGACAAGAAATAAATTTTCAACAACCCCAGTTGTGACGAATTTCATTTTTAAGGTACAAGTTGAGCAATTTTGGCAATCAAGAAATAAAAATAAATAATATTATATTTTTTATTTTGAAAAGAGTTATTATTATTGTAATTTAAAAAATATATTACTGAATGATATGAATAATTAAATATAATAAAATGCAATAAAGATAATTTAAATTCTTGAAAGAATCGAAAGAACCGCTTCAAGTATCTTTACTTCAGATTAAAGATTCCTGTATTAAGGCAAGAGTCGAACTATTACTTTAGAGTTCAAGAAAAAAAAGATTTGCAACTGCGGAACCACATTATGGTTTATTGGCATTTTTAATTAAAGTTTATATATTAATCTGTGAAATTCCGTTGTGTAGTCATTTTTGAAATAAAATTTTTTGTTTTCATGATTTTCAAAAAAAACAACGAAAAATGAAAGAAAGAAATTATTATTAACATAAATAATTTGTTCAGTTTTTACGATTACTTATAATAATAATAATAAATTTTAATAATAAATTTAAATGCTATCCCTTGAACTGTCAATTTCACATGCTACTATGTTTTAGCGAGCAAATTTTCCCGCTGTACGGTTTAAGAGATAAGTAATCTTTCGGAATCCTAAACACCTATAATTAATCTTTTATTCAATAACAATGCGCTATTCCGGTTCTTTTAAGAAAAGATTTTAATTTATTTGCTTGTTTCTAATTTCTTGTCAATTAAAAATCATTTTCATATTAAAAAAATTGGCGTAAAATCTTGGGGTAAGGTATAACAAAACATGGCAACCCATTTTCCGAAGCCAAGTTACAGTAAAATCATTTTTAAACTATTTTGCAATTTGAGGTCCTGTCAAATCACATGATTTAGAGCCAATAAGAAGACCAGTCTATTTATATAAGCCCTAACTAGACAAGTTATTTATTTATTTATTTTATTTATTATTGTATCTATTTTATATTTATTATTGTATTTATTTTTTATATTAAATCATTAAATAGTCGTATTCTATGTAAAAATTATCCTGTTCTGTCCTAAAATATTGATTAAAATTGCGATCGATTATTTGTCGTTTAGCGACCACGATCATGATAACATGGTTTATTTCAACTTTATCCTTGCTCATTCGTGGTCGGNTTTCACATGCTACTATGTTTTAGCGAGCAAATTTTCCCGCTGTACGGTTTAAGAGATAAGTAATCTTTCGGAATCCTAAACACCTATAATTAATCTTTTATTCAATAACAATGCGCTATTCCGGTTCTTTTAAGAAAAGATTTTAATTTATTTGCTTGTTTCTAATTTCTTGTCAATTAAAAATCATTTTCATATTAAAAAAATTGGCGTAAAATCTTGGGGTAAGGTATAACAAAACATGGCAACCCATTTTCCGAAGCCAAGTTACAGTAAAATCATTTTTAAACTATTTTGCAATTTGAGGTCCTGTCAAATCACATGATTTAGAGCCAATAAGAAGACCAGTCTATTTATATAAGCCCTAACTAGACAAGTTATTTATTTATTTATTTTATTTATTATTGTATCTATTTTATATTTATTATTGTATTTATTTTTTATATTAAATCATTAAATAGTCGTATTCTATGTAAAAATTATCCTGTTCTGTCCTAAAATATTGATTAAAATTGCGATCGATTATTTGTCGTTTAGCGACCACGATCATGATAACATGGTTTATTTCAACTTTATCCTTGCTCATTCGTGGTCGGTTATATAAGCTTTAGTAATACATGCAGACAATATTAATGGACTCTGTTACGATATGGACTTGACTAAAGCTCCGAATGGTTCAAATTGAACCGGATTTGAACGGTTGGTTCCAGTTCTGGTTCGGTTTGGTTCTAAAAAAATCTGAACCATCAATCCCAGCTCGGTTCAGTTTCGGATTTGATATCTGAACTGAACCGAAAAACCGAAACCGAACCGGTTCATATTTTTATAGGTTTTTTAAAAAAAATTTTTGGGGTATTACTAAATATCACCGCAGGTGATTATCACCACTAGGAAAAATTTCACCATAACTTCGCCCACGTAAATTTAATTTTGCCTAGCGGTGACAATTACCTGTGATGATATTTAGCATTTTTTAAAAAAAAAAAACTTTTGAACTGGTTTGAACTGCGCAAACCGGTACAGTTTGGTTCAGTTGCAGTTCGGTTCAGTTCGAAATTTTTGTAATTCGGTTCTGAACCGTTCAGGTTTAAAATTTTGGTTCACAGTCAGAACCGAACTGAACTGTGTTACATTAGGAGCTTTAGACATGACCACGCGAGTTCTTTATCAAAATAATCACTAACTTTATCTGGCAAATTCATATCTCTGTATGTTTTGGCCTCAGGATTGAATACGCGAATATTAAAAGGGACTCTTCCGGAAATTGCTTCCAAATTTTTGTTTTACGTCATTGATCGATTCTTTTCTTGAGATTGTTGGTTGGAAATTCGCAAAATGCATTGGTAAGGATGACAAAAAACTCGATATTAATAAGTTCGCCTTTGTTTTTCGAGTCAAAATTAGTATAAATATAATTCATTATTAGCAAAGTCACGAAGTGGAATTATATCATTGGTTTGTCTACAATAAAATGAATTTTTTTTTACTTAAATATTTAGCATCTTGCGCATGCATATATTTTTTATTTTACTCCATTTCTATTCTATTTCTATTTATATTTCGAATATACTTAATAGTTTTAGATATATTTGTATTAAATTTTAAATTTATATTTCGATACATTTACTTAATAAAATATTATTTTTTAGTAATAACTTTTATTTTACTGATTATTATTTAATAATTAAGATATATTTGTAATAAATTATAAATTTATATTTCGATATATTTATATGCTTAAAAACGTAATTATGCAAGGGATGTTTAATGCTTTGACTTTAAAAATATCAAAAATGTAATTATGCATTAACAAATAGTTGATCAAATAAAAAAAAGAAGAAATGCCGTGATTGCATCAAAAATTATTATTATTATTATTATTTTAAACTAGGTGGCAAAAAAAAATATATTAAAAAAAAATTGATCTTGTGGAGATTGCGTGATTACAAATGAGATATTATTTATTTATTATAATATAAATATAAATAAAAAGTTATAAAGATGTGACTAATTATTCATTAACAAGCTTATTTGAAAAATTTAAATAAAAATATAACAAATTTATATATAAAATATCTAAAATGAACAACTTTGACACGCTACTTGCAAACATAAACAGAAATTATATACATCCACCTCCCGAAATTGAGGAGGTATTAGACTTTTTTAATTCTAAGAAGCCTACGGGTGACAATAACGGATGCCATGCTAATAAGATATTCCGTTGCGAAGGAATGCAAAAGAATAGGAGAATTTAATGCTATCCTTATAGACCGAGCCACGAATCACTTATGGAAAAATTTCATAAGACTAGAAAAGTTAGAATATGTTAATCTAGCACAGAGAGTAAAATCTCATTAACGAAATACTTTTTTACTCAAATTTATCAAATCCTAATTGTAATTAAGAATCTTGTGACTATTTTATAAAAAAAATCTACAGGGATCATCTTGTAGACCTAAACAAGGCACTCTTTTAAATAGAAACAATACTCAAATCCTGTAATCATCCTAATTATCATTAAGAACTTTGTGACTATTTTATATTTATATAAAAATCAGCAGAGATATAAGATTTTAAGCATTAGGCAATGAAAAATTTTCGACTGATTCCTTTCGAGAAAAATATTTCTGAAGGATAATACCTCTTGAGTACGAACCAATTATAATCCCCGCGTTCAGTTGTTAAAAAAATGCTTATCTAAATTATAAATCCAATGAGACATTATTTGAAAAAATTTAATTATCCTTTCCTTGAACTCGCTAAAAATAACGATAAAATTAACAATAAATAAAAAAATCCTTCTAGACCAAAAAATTCCTTTATTATTTACCGCGAAGAGAATGCACCTAAAATTAAATCACAATATAACGATTTATCAAATATTGAAATATCATAACTGCTTGGGGAGAGATGGCGTAATTTAACTCCTGAACAGAAAAAAAACTACAAAAAATTGTATCCAGAGTACAAATACAAACCAAGAAAGAATATAAGAAAAAAGATATCGACAACTCCAAAAAATCAAAACAAATTAACTATAAAACAATAAAATTAAATCAGGCTAAACCCAAAGAAGAAGGAATCAAGAGAAAAAATTTGATCGAAGATAACAATTATATTAAGAATCCCAACCATGAAAAATTTACTAATGGCGACGAGAACCAGTATATTAGCAACCGTAAATTTACGCAAGAATTACGCAAAATTGCGTAAATTTGCGTAATTCTTGCGTAAATTTACGGTTAAAAAAATTTCCTGATGCTAAATTAGCAACCAATATATTATCTAATCATTGACTTTGAAATTTTTCACGAAATGGATGGTGATTCCTTTACTAATTATGTACAGAACCAAGCGTTATTTTAAATTATTATAAACAGCAGTTATGAAACTTTCTCCTAAATATTTATAACGATTAGATTAACGGGGTGCACTAATCCTAAAAAATTAAATAATGTTACGATATTCGGATATTTAATTCTCACCCATAATATGTTTCAACTATTTTGAATTCAATAAAGATATATTTGATATATATTTTTAGAAAATATTTCACCATGCATCAAAGATACATTAGAATTGGAAATAGTTTAATAAATAATTTGCAATTGCTAATTTAAATCCAAAATGACTATAAAAACATGAAAAGAGTAATAAAATTATCATATTTTAAATTCTCTTCCTGGTTAAATGTTCTCATATAGAAAAATTATAATCGCATTAGTTATTACTGGATACTTCAAAATAGATATATTATTTATTAATTCTGCTGAGCGTGGAATTTACAACGAAAGAACAAGTGTTCATTTTATATCAGATGGAGGATAAATTAAAAGTCAAAAAAGCATAAAAAAATTAAAAATTATATGTGAAATGTATAATTGCATCAAATCAAGAAAAATAAAACGAAATTGTGTTTATATCTCACCCTTTTTTTACAAAAAATTCCTGCCAAATGAAAAATACTTCTGATAAAGGGTATGTTTCGCAGAGAATATTCTTCCGGTTATTAAAATGATTCAGCATAATCTCACATATCTAATTTTTATAAACACGAAATTAAAAAGAAACTTGTAATTAAGTTTAGAACTATTATGTATACTAATTAATCCGAGCACGAAGTATTATTATGCTAACATTGCATAAATAAATATCGCAGTATCCACATANTATAGAAAAATTATAATCGCATTAGTTATTACTGGATACTTCAAAATAGATATATTATTTATTAATTCTGCTGAGCGTGGAATTTACAACGAAAGAACAAGTGTTCATTTTATATCAGATGGAGGATAAATTAAAAGTCAAAAAAGCATAAAAAAATTAAAAATTATATGTGAAATGTATAATTGCATCAAATCAAGAAAAATAAAACGAAATTGTGTTTATATCTCACCCTTTTTTTACAAAAAATTCCTGCCAAATGAAAAATACTTCTGATAAAGGGTATGTTTCGCAGAGAATATTCTTCCGGTTATTAAAATGATTCAGCATAATCTCACATATCTAATTTTTATAAACACGAAATTAAAAAGAAACTTGTAATTAAGTTTAGAACTATTATGTATACTAATTAATCCGAGCACGAAGTATTATTATGCTAACATTGCATAAATAAATATCGCAGTATCCACATAATTGTTAAGGTTATATAAAAATGGATAAATTTTTTTTAATGACTAACTGGACCTCCATTTGTTAATTAAAAATTGGCAAAAATAAACTTATACAACTTGTCTATTGATACCTGCCGTAATTCAAAAAAAGTGTTGCAATTAATTGTGACATATGGCGTAATTAAATTTTATTTAAGGCGAAATTAGTTGCAACTCGTGTAAATAATTACGAAAGGTATCTTTAAACTTGTCATCATCTAAAAATTGATTACGAATATCTGGATTCTGTATCAGGGCATATTGTATTACATTTGAAATGTAATCTCGGCAAAATTCAATATATTTTTATATGCAGCATATTGTCCTACCAATTTTAAGTTATTAATAGTGTGCATATGAATGTTATTTAATTTTATCCAATTTTCAATGCATCTGTTTGATGCACGTTTGATTTAGAATTTCGAATACTTTCATACATATAGATTGGGATATAGATGAAACAACTACACCAATACCGACCTTTATTAGAATAGGAATTCATATTATGAATCTCTATCACTATTGTTTGTCCGTTAGAAATTAATATTGTTAACTAAATCAAACTCGAAATTGCGTTAATAGAGCAACGGCACGTTTATCGTTTTGCGATCTAAAAAAAAAAATTAATATTGTCAACCGAATTAAAATTATTGATTGTTTAATCATTTTAAAATAAAATTTTGTCTGTTTCGAATTTTCATTAAATTTTATAATTTTAACATGACAATGAATATAATTGAAGTTGTTGATTGTGAATATATTGGTTATCCAATAATCTTTCAGATAAATTGAATTTTGAGGTTGGTTTTGTTATAAACAATGATTGTAACAATTCTAAATATTTATGCATATTGATTTTGGATATCTGCTCGAAGTATTTTATAATAGTGACGTGTTTGTATATGTAAATGATTATTTTTTACTTTAATACTATGACGTTTTGATTAATTCTTTAAATTAAAATAGTGAAATAGCTGATAAAAAGGATCATGCTTTAAATCATACTTAAAAAGGTTTCCAATTGTTCGAAAACAATAGTATTCGTTTATTGTACAAATAATCAAATCCGCAGAAATAAATATTATTTTAAAAAAAATATTATGCAAAGGAAATGGTCTTGATTCGATGATGTATGGGAATATTTTATTCAAGGAGGCAATACAAGCTCAAGTCATTATAAAGCCACATGTTATTATTGTTCGAAAGTATGGACTCGAGGAAAACCTTCAACCTTAAAGGCACATTTAGCAAATAATTGTGCATCTTGTCCTGAAAATATTAGCAAGCTTTGGCGATATTTCGAAAAGACAAGAAAAATTTGGCAACAATTACAATGTCATGTGTTTAATTTTGCAAGATAGTAAAATGTAATAATGTAATGATTTAATGATTACGATTTTATTGGGTAAAATCAATCGTTTGGCATTGAAATTTGAAATATATATATATCATTAATCACGATGTCGAAATTTTTTTTATTATATAATCATTTCTGGCTGAGATATTTTAAAAGAAAAATGTTTTACTCTAAGATTTCCCATTTTTGGTCGTGAAAATCTTCCCCCAGAAAAGGCAAGTATTTGACTATAGTTGGTAGTGTTCGAAGCCGAAAGGTCATTAGCCGACTTAGCCGATTTAGCCGGCTTAGTCGGCCGATTTTTTGAAAATCAGCTAAGCCGATACTATATAAGGTAATTTTTTTGATTTTTTTAGCCGATTTTTTAATTAAAAAAATGACAAAGTAGCATGAGGAATTTTTATTAATTAGAAATGTAACAGATGTGCGCGAGATATTTTTATTTTTATTTTTTATCAATTAAATAAAAATAACAATTTAAAAGATGAAGTATACAAATATTTTTTTGATCGAATATTTTCTTTTTTTTTATCGAGTTTATTATTGATGTGCTGCAAAAGTATCGTTTTTGATATACCAATGGTCATTTTTTGATATGTTATTTTTTTGATACTTTACAACTAATTATTCGATGGTCATGTGATATTTATATTCTATAAATCATGTGAACAATGTATATTAGTTGCATCACGTTACTTAAAAATGAGTGTATCAAAAAAGAGTGTCCTTATCCTAGACCCCAGTTCAGGGTGAAAATCATGAACCCCCCGGGTTCAGGCAAATTAACCTAGACCCCTTCCTTTTTTAGTAATAAAAATTATTTATTTGCGGCCGCTATACGTTTATAATTTTCTATAATTATTATTAAATGTAATTGCACTTGTATTTTATCAATTAAATAAACCACATAAATTCAATAATATTTTTATTTTTTTTATTTATTAAAAATTCAATAATATTTTTATTTTTTTTATTTATTAAAAATTTTTATGTAAATATATTAAACTATAATAATTTCGATTAATTAAACTAATTAAACTATAATAATTTCGATCAATTAAACTAATTAAACTATTCAATTAAACTATAATAATTTCGATCAATTAATTTGCGAAACGTTGTTCAACTTCAAATTATTAAAATGTAAAATGCGCACGTACGATAGAAATTAAATATCTTTAAAATTCTAATTATTTTCTTCTTCATCATGCACATATAATCCAAAATTTACACTATCAACCATTATTTCTTTTGCAGTGTCTAAAGAAATATTTTTATAATCTTCTGTAATAAGTCTGATAGCTGTTTCTGGGACAAGTACTTGAGTGATATATTGAGATGTTGATTGTGGTTTACAGAGACTTGTAGTCAATATACCAGTTTTAAGAAACATTTCATTTAATGTTTCTATGATAACTACTAAACGCTTTGAACCATAATATCCTGGCTAAAATATTAACATTATTGATATTTTAATAATATTTAAAAATAAAGTTTTTATATAATATATAAATAAAATGAAACTTACTTGAAAAGATTCAAAATAAGACATTTGT
This sequence comes from Diversispora epigaea, assembly GCA_003547095.1. Classification (NCBI taxonomy): domain Eukaryota; kingdom Fungi; phylum Glomeromycota; class Glomeromycetes; order Diversisporales; family Diversisporaceae; genus Diversispora; species Diversispora epigaea. Next base: position 20,170 of record PQFF01000284.1, on the reverse strand, counting down.
ACTAATGGATTGTTAGATTTTGCCGCGCCTATTTCTTGAATTCCTTTTATAGCATTCACCCGATATTCACTATATTTTTGACCCTTTATAATTTTTAACAGCTCAGATCTCATATTTAAAATTCTATTAGGTAAATTAATAAAATCAATATTTAAGGGATATCCCTTTTCTATTCCATAAGGAATAATTACTTCTTCTCCATGGTGAATTCTACAAAACTCATATTGTTCAACTGCAGTATTAGCAGAAACNAGAGATTAGATTGATCTTCTGATTCAAAATCAAGATTTTGAATTTCGTGTAATGGTTTTCGTGTATTAATATTAGAATTTTGATTTTCGTGTAATGGTTTTCGTGTATCTATGTTAGAATTTTGAATTTCGTGTAATGGTTTTCGTGTATCTATGTTAGAATTTTGAACTTCGCGAATGTTGTTTGGATTTTTATAAGTATCAGGATTATTGACTTCCTTTTGATTTTCAGATATAAAATTCTCTTTATTATTATGAATATTTCTTGGGTTTTCATTACTTTTTTTCTTTTTTTTACTAGTTAATTTTATAGCATTTTTAATTCTTTTGTTGGATGGACGTCCCTTTCTATGAATTACACTTNATTTATAATTAGATGATTGTAATAATTGTTCTTGAGTTTTTTTATAAGAATAAGAAGTTAAAATTGATGCACATTGAAATTCATGAGGACTGGTAGTTTTATATAAAGTATTATAATTATTTTGGCGATATATAGTAAATTCAGTTTTTTCTTTTTGAACTTCCAAAGCTGATTGAAAAGCATTAAGAAATGTTATAAGGGATGTACTAGCATCCAAATAACCTTTGAGCATATTATTCATAGATTCTCCACATTGTGTTGTATTCATGTCAGCCATAAATGTATCAAGATTATAACATGCGGCCCATTTTTCTTTTGTTATTTCCATACGTAATAAATAATTTAATGCAGGTGGATATGATATTTTTAATGTTTCCCATTGTGTAAGAAAATCGGAAATGTCTAATTCTCCAAGATATTTATAAAAATTTTTAACAAATGCTGACCATTTAGAATTAAGTTTTGCACTTAAATTTTTCATTACATTTTTCATTAAATGCCATTGGCATAGATGATGTTTTGTACCCAATGGTTTCAAAATTCTCATATAAGCATTTGCCATTGCACGATCATCATCAGTAAGTATAACCAATGGGGCTCTTTGATTAACCATTTTTAAAAAATTATTAAAAACCCATATAAAATTTTCTTCCGTTTCATCTATCATTAATGCACCCGCGAAACATATACTATATCCATAATTATTTACTCCAGTAAAAACTCCAAATGGCNAAATTCATTATTATCATTTTTAATTTGTTCTAATACATTAATAAATTCTTCCGCTTCAAATTCTTTTTTTCCAGAATTGGAACTTTCTAATTGATAAACAAAATTATAAATATCATTATACATCCATGTAACATGAGTACCAAATTCCTCATTGAGAATTAAACGTATTGTTGGAACATTTACACCAGCACGACGTAACAATTCTATTCTTTGTTTTATATCTTCCGGAATATGTCGTTCATTTGACATAAAATGTTGTTGACTTTTATTAACCATATTATGATTATGAATAAGATCCATGTTGATAATATACCATAAACCATTACTATCATTCAAAGAAGCGCGAATGTAAAATGGACAACCACAACGTTGTGATGCTCGATTTCTTTCTTTAATGTTTTGATCTTCTTCATCTGAATTGTATTCTTTTTTTTCAGAATAACCAGCTTTTGAACATAATAATGTTCTTTTTCGAAAATTTTTTTTAAAATTTTGTTTTTTTAAATATTCAACTTTTCCAAGTCGAACAGAAAAGCCAAGCTTACAAGCATAACTTTTTGCTTTGTCAACAAACTCATCATGACTTTTAAAAGTGTCATTAATTTGAGGTTCATAGTTTGATATCAAAACTGGGGTAGTGTCCATGATTTTTTTAGGATAAACTATAAAACACAGATATAGTGCAAAACACTTATAGCGAAGTAAAACGTAGTGCAAAACGCAATAGCGAAAGTAAATATGGTGAGTACGTGTATTGTTGTACACAAAATCTAAAATACCAAATTCAGTATTTTCTAAATAAGTAAGGGGTCTAGGTTAAATATCCTGAACCCCCATGGTCTAGGATAAATTATCTAAACCCCCCGGTTCAGGTTAAGTTTTCTCATCAAAAAAAATTTGCTGATGTGCTGCAAAAGTTTCATTTTTGATAGATCAGGGGTTATTTTTTTGATATATTAAATTTTCATGAACAATTACAGGCATATCAAAAAATAACCACTTTTTTCACGTGTATCTTGATATATTAAAAAAATAACCATAAGTCTATCAAAAATGAACCTTTTGCTGATGTGCTAATTGAACACACATGACTTTTACATGACTTTCACATGATTTTAACAAGACGTGCTCATAAATTTTATTTCTATATTAAGAAATTTGGCTTTAGCCGACTAAGCCGGCTAAGTCGATTTTAAAATATAGACTTAGCTGGGCCAATTTTTTTAGACCGGCCATCAGGAAACTTTTCAGGGCGTAAATTTACAGAAAATTTACGGGACCTACAGAAATTTACGCCTAAAAAAATCAATTTTTTTGACTTTGATCACTATTTATAAGACAGGGAGCGATTTTTTACTAAGATATTCCTATGACAGATCGAAAGATCTGGTTCTTAGCTACAAGATGATATGTGTTTCATTTCTGTAACATTAATATTCGCGAAGATATTCACGTTTAAAGTTTTACATTTGTGAAAAAATTTCCGTGTAAATTTTTCGAAAATTTCCGTAATTCTGCCGGAAATTCACGTGACGTCATAGAAATTTCCGGCAGAATTACGAAAATTTTCGGAAAATTTACGTGGAAATTTTTTCACAGATGTGAAACTTTAAACTTGAATATCTTCGCGAATATTGATGTTACAGAAATGAAACACATATTATCTTGTAGCTAAGAACCAGATCTTTCGATCTGTCATAGGAATATCTTAGTAAAAAATCGCTCCCTGTCTTATAAATAGTGATCAAAGTCAAAAAAATTGATTTTTTTAGGCGTAAATTTCTGTAGGTCCCGTAAATTTTCTGTAAATTTACGCCCTGAAAAGTTTCCTGATGGCCGGTCTAAAAAAATTGGCCCAGCTAAGTCTATATTTTAAAATCGACTTAGCCGGCTTAGTCGGCTAAAGCCAAATTTCTTAATATAGAAATAAAATTTATGAGCACGTCTTGTTAAAATCATGTGAAAGTCATGTAAAAGTCATGTGTGTTCAATTAGCACATCAGCAAAAGGTTCATTTTTGATAGACTTATGGTTATTTTTTTAATATATCAAGATACACGTGAAAAAAGTGGTTATTTTTTGATATGCCTGTAATTGTTCATGAAAATTTAATATATCAAAAAAATAACCCCTGATCTATCAAAAATGAAACTTTNCTTTTAAAAGTGTCATTAATTTGAGGTTCATAGTTTGATATCAAAACTGGGGTAGTGTCCATGATTTTTTTAGGATAAACTATAAAACACAGATATAGTGCAAAACACTTATAGCGAAGTAAAACGTAGTGCAAAACGCAATAGCGAAAGTAAATATGGTGAGTACGTGTATTGTTGTACACAAAATCTAAAATACCAAATTCAGTATTTTCTAAATAAGTAAGGGGTCTAGGTTAAATATCCTGAACCCCCATGGTCTAGGATAAATTATCTAAACCCCCCGGTTCAGGTTAAGTTTTCTCATCAAAAAAAATTTGCTGATGTGCTGCAAAAGTTTCATTTTTGATAGATCAGGGGTTATTTTTTTGATATATTAAATTTTCATGAACAATTACAGGCATATCAAAAAATAACCACTTTTTTCACGTGTATCTTGATATATTAAAAAAATAACCATAAGTCTATCAAAAATGAACCTTTTGCTGATGTGCTAATTGAACACACATGACTTTTACATGACTTTCACATGATTTTAACAAGACGTGCTCATAAATTTTATTTCTATATTAAGAAATTTGGCTTTAGCCGACTAAGCCGGCTAAGTCGATTTTAAAATATAGACTTAGCTGGGCCAATTTTTTTAGACCGGCCATCAGGAAACTTTTCAGGGCGTAAATTTACAGAAAATTTACGGGACCTACAGAAATTTACGCCTAAAAAAATCAATTTTTTTGACTTTGATCACTATTTATAAGACAGGGAGCGATTTTTTACTAAGATATTCCTATGACAGATCGAAAGATCTGGTTCTTAGCTACAAGATGATATGTGTTTCATTTCTGTAACATCAATATTCGCGAAGATATTCAAGTTTAAAGTTTCACATCTGTGAAAAAATTTCCACGTAAATTTTCCGAAAATTTTCGTAATTCTGCCGGAAATTTCTATGACGTCACGTGAATTTCCGGCAGAATTACGGAAATTTTCGAAAAATTTACACGGAAATTTTTTCACAAATGTAAAACTTTAAACGTGAATATCTTCGCGAATATTAATGTTACAGAAATGAAACACATATCATCTTGTAGCTAAGAACCAGATCTTTCGATCTGTCATAGGAATATTTTAGTAAAAAATCGCTCCCTGTCTTATAAATAGTGATCAAAGTCAAAAAAATTGATTTTTTTAGGCGTAAATTTTTGTAGGTCCCGTAAATTTTCTGTAAATTTACGTCCCGAAAAGTTTCCTGATGGCTTAGAACACTATCGGCACTAACTCTAGTCTTGATCAAGAAGCCCTTGCCGAAACAGGAAAAAAATTAGGCTAAAATTTCTATTTTAATTATCAAAAGTTCAAGTTAGTTATGATGGTTATAATTATATAAAAAATTTANATCTTAATTTGTCTGTTATTCATTTCTATTTGTCTGCTATTCATCTCTTCAAATTTATTTAGGAAATAATTGGCATCTTTATGTGTAAATGGGGAATCATCTATAAAAAGAATTGTTTTAAAATTTTTGTATATTGCAAATATTTTCGAAGACTTTTGAAACATTACCATCAGAATAATAATTTTTTATAGCTCCAGCAACTGTTTTTTGCTTTTTTCTTGAAGATGCTTCTGCAACTTCTTTTGGTTCTATTAATACTATTGGCATTGTTGGTGTTGTTGGTGTTGTTGGTATTGTTGCTGTTGGTGTTGTTGCTGCTGGTGTTGTTGCTGCTGGTGTTGTTGCTGCTGGTGTTATTGCTGCGGGTGTTGTTGCTGCGAGTGTTGTTGGGGTTGTTGATGATGCAGATTGTTTACGATCTTTTTTAACAAATTTTGATTTTCCAGTCAAAAGACCAGAATAAAATTCATCTTTTTTTTTTTTATTTCTTTTATAAAATGAAAGCATTTCCTTCTGATTCATTTTTTTTGTTACTATTTTCTAAATTAAAAAACTATTTANTGAAACACATATCATCTTGTAGCTAAGAACCAGATCTTTCGATCTGTCATAGGAATATTTTAGTAAAAAATCGCTCCCTGTCTTATAAATAGTGATCAAAGTCAAAAAAATTGATTTTTTTAGGCGTAAATTTTTGTAGGTCCCGTAAATTTTCTGTAAATTTACGTCCCGAAAAGTTTCCTGATGGCTTAGAACACTATCGGCACTAACTCTAGTCTTGATCAAGAAGCCCTTGCCGAAACAGGAAAAAAATTAGGCTAAAATTTCTATTTTAATTATCAAAAGTTCAAGTTAGTTATGATGGTTATAATTATATAAAAAATTTATGCTATTTTTACTGATCATATTGTCGCGGTCTGCGCAGAACGATGTGGAAAGCCAAGCCAATCAGTCTCAATAAATTTAGGATGATCACACAATAATTCGATGTATTATTAACACTCTTTTCCTTACGCACAATATCTCGAAACACAGCAAGACAGGCAATCAGTCGATCTAAACCTGCTTACTACATCAGGAAATTTTAATAGGCGTAATATTCCGTAATTATTACAAAACGTAAAATTTCCGTAATTTATACGGAGATTTCCCCGTAATATTACGTATATCTCCGAAAGATTTCGATACATAATAATTTCGCCCGTAAAATCACCAATTTCTTACGCCTCGAAAAAATTCCGCAAGATTTCGTAACTTTCTACGTATTTATTACACCTCGAAAAATTCCGTAATTTTTTCGCAGCTTAATTTTTTTTTACGAAAATATTTTTTACTTTCAAATCTTCGTAATATAAATTTTTGCACTTTTTTATGAATATTTACGGAAATATACGCAACTAGAAATCATATATTGCAAAAAAATTTATTTTTAATTTATTGTTCTCGGAATTCTTTGAATGATAATAAATTATAGCATAAAATATTTCGGATATTTATAAATAAAATATAATACTAAATAAAATATAATACTAAATAAAATATAATACTAAATAAAATATAATACTAAATAAAATATAAAAAATGCTAAAATTAAAAATATTCATATTTTAAAAATTTCAGATTATTACGCAAGACTATTATTTCGTGACCGAAAGTTTTGTCCTGTAAATATAACTTCATCTTCTTATTCCTCTTCTCTTTCCTCTCTTTCCTTTTCTTCTTCTTCTTCTTCTTCTTCCTCCTCTTCTTCCTCCTCTTCTTTCTCCTCCTCCTCTCCTTCCTCATTATCTAACCCAATAATTTGACCTTCTTCTAGCTTTTTCTATAAAAAAAATAAATTTTTTAATATTTAATATAATATCAAATTTTTTTTTATATTTCTTACTTACTTTCTTAACTTTCATGATTTTGCGTATCTCTTCGTCATTGATTTTGATTGATTCAGTTTTCAGATTCAACATATATTGGCATACAGCCATTCCAAACGCAATTTTTTCTTTTGTTAATTTTTTAAAATTTGACCATGTTTTTTGTATGATCCTAGCACACCAGGTCATTTCTTTATCACTATCAATACGTTGATAAAGTCTTTCATACGCATTTTTTAGTTTTTCCGAATCCTTCCACTCCTTTATTTCTTGGGGAGCAGATTTTGTATCAATATATGGAAGTTCGTGCTCCCCAAATACTGCGAAAAGAGCAGACCTTACTCTATTCGCAATTGACCCTCTTAGACTTCGATGTTTAGCTAATAACTTTAAAAGTTTTTAAAACAATACGTTATATTTTAATATTATAATTTAAAATAATTTAAGTAAATAATTCAAATAAAACTTACAGGGCTTTGAATATATTTTGTGTAATAAGAGCTCCAACGTTTGTTTTCCCAACCCCCGAAATATTCACAAAATTCCAATTCAGCACAACCAGCAGCAACAGATTTTAAATAACTTTCATCCGGATAGATTCTTTTATCTATAGCAGAATTTGCAACTTTCCGGACGAATTTCTATTTCGAAGTATTTCGAAGTACTTTGAATTAATAACAAATGTTTCAATAAAAGAAGCTTTATAACAAATGTAAACACTTACATTTATAAATTCATTTTCAGTTGTATAATCTGATTCGATTCCACTTGATGCCAATAATTTCCGTATGTCAGAGATTTCTCTTTCTATCTTAATTTGTCTGTTATTCATTTCTATTTGTCTGCTATTCATCTCTTCAAATTTATTTAGGAAATAATTGGCATCTTTATGTGTAAATGGGGAATCATCTATAAAAAGAATTGTTTTAAAATTTTTGTATATTGCAAATATTTTCGAAGACTTTCGAAACATTACCATCAGAATAATAATTTTTTATAGCTCCAGCAACTGTTTTTTGCTTTTTTCTTGAAGATGCTTCTGCAACTTCTTTTGGTTCTATTAATACTATTGGCATTGTTGGTGTTGTTGGTGTTGTTGGTATTGTTGCTGTTGGTGTTGTTGCTGCTGGTGTTGTTGCTGCTGGTGTT
>PQFF01000029.1:94985-116972 GCA_003547095.1 Diversispora epigaea | reverse complement strand
TAACGTTATTAATACGAAACGTTCGTTATACGTTCTAAAACGGCGATATATAACGTTATATATACACCGTTCATTAAACGTAGTATAAACGGTACGTATTTATAGCGTACTAGAACGTTACATTCTAGTACGTAGGTGTCGTTCTAGAACGCAATACGAACGTTCCGTCCATAGAACGTTATATAACGTTATATAAAAATTACTGATGTAGCTGCGGTTAACATGGTATTTCACTATGTAACACCGCCTATTATACCTGCCGCCCAAATTCAAAATCCAAATGCCGAAATCCCAAATGCTGAAATCCCAAATCCCAAATCCCAAATTATAATTAGTATTTTTTGCCGAAATCCCAAATCCCAAATCCCAAATACTAGTAATTTGTGCATTTTGGCGTCCCAAATCCCAAATTATTTGGGATTTGGGCAACACGTATACCGCCTATATAAATTGTTCTCTACAAAGTCACATATCAGCAAAAGGTTCATTTTTGATAGACTTATGGTTATTTTTTTGATATATCAAGATACACGTGAGNCGTTCTAAAACGGCGATATATAACGTTATATATACACCGTTCATTAAACGTAGTATAAACGGTACGTATTTATAGCGTACTAGAACGTTACATTCTAGTACGTAGGTGTCGTTCTAGAACGCAATACGAACGTTCCGTCCATAGAACGTTATATAACGTTATATAAAAATTACTGATGTAGCTGCGGTTAACATGGTATTTCACTATGTAACACCGCCTATTATACCTGCCGCCCAAATTCAAAATCCAAATGCCGAAATCCCAAATGCTGAAATCCCAAATCCCAAATCCCAAATTATAATTAGTATTTTTTGCCGAAATCCCAAATCCCAAATCCCAAATACTAGTAATTTGTGCATTTTGGCGTCCCAAATCCCAAATTATTTGGGATTTGGGCAACACGTATACCGCCTATATAAATTGTTCTCTACAAAGTCACATATCAGCAAAAGGTTCATTTTTGATAGACTTATGGTTATTTTTTTGATATATCAAGATACACGTGAGAAAAGTGGTTATTTTTTTGATATGCCTATAATTGTTTATTTATAGATGCATCAAAAAGATAACTATTTTGTCACATGAAAATTTAATATATCAAAAAAATAACCCTGATCTATCAAAAAATGAAACTTTTGCCACATATTATATGTATAAGCTAAAACATGTGATGAACGTGATCATCTTTACTAAAGCACGTGATCATCGCGATTGGAGAATTGAAAATTAGAAATGTAATTATATAAAATTGGAAATGTAATTATTAAACTATCTAAAATTAGAAATGTAATTATTAAAGTAAACAATGTATATTAAACTATCTAATGATTCATTATAAAACTATTATTATTATTAATTGATATTATTAAAAAAAAATTATAATAAAAAAAGATTAAAATGTAAGATTAATATTTTCATCACAATTAAAAAAAGATAAAATCGAAGATTGCTTCTTATTTTTATCTTTTTCACTACACCATTCTCTAAATCTTTTTCGTAATATTGTTAATTCATTCTCATTAAATCTTTTTCCAACTTCAAGACTTTCTTGATAGCTTATAACTTTTTTTAATGCATTAATTGCTTCCATTATAGTTATTGAAGGAGGTAGTGATAATTCTTCTTCATCTGTTTCATCATCACTATTATGAAATTCATGAATTACCATTTCAATAATACCTTCATCAGTTAATGCATCTTCAGTTTTAGCTGGTTGATTAATTAGGCAAATATATTCTGTATTAATTGTTGATCATCAAGTAGATTATAAATTTCATTTTTGGATTCATGTTCACTTATTTCAGATTCATCCATTTCAATTTCATCTATTTCAGGCATAATTCTGATAGCTCTTCAACAATTTTTTATAGTGATATTATTAACATCATCCTAGGCTTCAGCAATGAAATCAATTGCTTTTCTCAAGGTAAGTTTTCTATATTTAATAAAAAAAATAAATTAAATAAAATTAAAAAAAAAAATAATATAAATAATATAGTAACAGAATTTATTTTTTTTCTTGTTATTTTTTTTTAGATAACTGAATTACCCAATATGCAAGAAAAAAAATAATTACTCTTGACTCTGATTTTTTTTGAATTGATTGATTAAATAACGGCAATATAGCTTTTTATATTTTAATTTAAAGCTGTAAATAATGCTGGCATCCATAGGCTGAATATAAGCAGTCATATTTGGCGGAAGAAAATGTATAGTAATATTTGAAAGGCCTGAAGTTTCTCTCAGTTGCCTTCCTCGTGATCTTTCTAGTGGCCTTCCTCGTGGTCTTCCTCGTGGTCTTCCTTGTGATCTTCATGGGTTTTCTTGAAGTTCTTCAATTTTACCGATGGAATCATTATCAGATGATCGCTCATCTGTATCATCATTTTGAATATTATTTGTTCCCGGGATCATGTGAAAAGCCGCATTATCGACGAGAAGTAAAACCTTCCTATCTTGAATACGAAAAATATCATTTATATAATATAACCATTGTTCCCAAATATCACTTTTCATCCATGATTTTTTATTGTTTTTATATATTATTGGTAATTGAGAAATATTTATTCCACTAAAATATTGTGGCTTTTTAGAAGTACTAATGACTAAGGGACGAAGTTTGTGAGAGCCAGTTGAATTTGAGCAAAGTAATACAGTTGCTCTTATTTTTTCTTAAAAAATTTAATTATTTATTAATTTTTTTTAAAATAATATTTTTTTTAAATTATTATTTTTTTTAACTTACTTTTTTTTTTCAGCCATTGGTTTTGTAGAAAGTGTTTGATTCGGAAGTAATCGATAGAATAAACCTGTTTCATTAGCATTATATATATCTTCCGAATTGTAATTAGAAAGAAGTTCTTGTAATTTTCTCCGTTCTTCAGGTAAGTTTTCTAATGGTGTACTTGCTGCTTCGCCATGCATTATAATTTTTTTTAATCCATTACGTTGCTTAAATTTAGTAGTCCACCCGTTTGAAAATGTAATTGATTCATCTGGTATTGTAAGAGCTTGTGCAAATTGATGACCTTTTTCTTTTACTATTGAATCTGAAATAATCATTCCTTCAGTTGTGACCTGGTTTATCCACATATTCATGGCACGTTCCAACATTGGATACTTCACAGAACGATGACGAAAAGTTTTTTCAGCATGTATATCATCACAAAATTCATACTTATCAGCATTTTTTAAAATTTTTGATACAGTTGAACAATTTATTTTCAGATCTGGATACTGTTTCATAAACTCACGTGCTATTTCTTGCTATTTATAGGATGGTTTTTTTTTAGCTAACTCACATATTTCTTTTTTTTGTTTGTCACTAATGCGACAACGTGTTTTTGTAGAAACAGGTGGCATATGCAAATTGGAAAAGATAGTAGTGTGGGGAAAAAATCAATGTTACATTTTATTTGTAATACAGTACAAAGAAAAAAAGATTGATTTGATAATCAATTACTAATATATTGGTCACAGGATTTGTGACCTAAAATGGATGAATTAGATAATTGATTTTCTTTCTGTAAATAATTCTCTATATAGTCATCATAAATATATTTTAATATATATGTAACTATATAGAGAAAACCTCTATAATAGGTACACTTCTATATAGTCACAGTTTTTAGTATCCCGAGGGTGTGACTATAGAGAGGTTATATTGTACTTGCATATTAAATTATTTTGAGGTCTCGAAATTTTGAAAAAAAAATCAAAATAGTTTTTTATAGTAGACAAAATTATTTTACTTAAAATTCAAAATTTTTTAACTATCCAGATAAATTTTTTAATTAAAGATACATATAACTGGGTATTTTTTTTACTTACATATATATAGAATAAATTCTGCATAAATCCCAAAAAGATGAAATACCCCAAAAATCTGAAATTAATTTTAGAAACATGTATAGACTCAACTATATAATTAAATCTAAATATTGGTGAATGATTAATTGTAATTTTCATAATTATTAATAATTAATAATTAAATTACAATTACATAATTGTCAATTTAATTGTGACTATATAATCATTAAATAATTGTGACTATATAATCAATAATTTAATTGCGATTATATAATTAACAATTTACACTGGTTGAATGAACAAAAATCAGAATCCTATTGATGGCGGAAATATGCATAAATCGGACATCCTATTTGTGAAAATTCATAAATTAGAAATTCCTATTTATAAATCGGAAAAAATTGACTGTTTATATTTAATAAATTTTAGCAAATTTAGCTATCAATCGGAATCTTATTCATGATAAAACCGTTCTATTTTTTTCCATTCAACCAGTGTTAATCGTAACTATATAATTAACAATTTGATCACGATTATATAATTAATGATTTAATTGTGACTATATAATCATCAAATAATCATGACTATATAATTGTTAATTAAATCATAACTATATAATCATTGATTTAATTGTAATTATTTAATTATTAAGATTATCAATTTGATAATTATTAAAAAAATTTAATTTATTTAAATAAATTGAAAAAAATAAATTAATTAATTAATTTTATAAAAAAATAAATAAATTAATTAATTTATAAAAAAATAGTTGATTATGAATCGTGATTAAATTAACATTACAGAATTGTGATTTATACATGTCGTCAAAACTATTGAATTGAGTCAGACGCAATTAAAATTGAGAAAAATTGGAGTTGAGTCAAGGCAAATTTTGATTTTTACTAATGATTGACGCAATTAGTTGAGTCAGACGCAATTAAAAATTAAAATTTTAAGAGTTGAGTCAAGGTCAAATTAGTTTTGACGACATGTATATTGTGATTAAATAGTTGATTATAAATCATAACTAAATTAGTGATTATAAAATTATGACTAAATTGGTGATTATAGAATCATAACTAAATTAGTAATTATAAAATTNTATAATTAATGATTTAATTGTGACTATATAATCATCAAATAATCATGACTATATAATTGTTAATTAAATCATAACTATATAATCATTGATTTAATTGTAATTATTTAATTATTAAGATTATCAATTTGATAATTATTAAAAAAATTTAATTTATTTAAATAAATTGAAAAAAATAAATTAATTAATTAATTTTATAAAAAAATAAATAAATTAATTAATTTATAAAAAAATAGTTGATTATGAATCGTGATTAAATTAACATTACAGAATTGTGATTTATACATGTCGTCAAAACTATTGAATTGAGTCAGACGCAATTAAAATTGAGAAAAATTGGAGTTGAGTCAAGGCAAATTTTGATTTTTACTAATGATTGACGCAATTAGTTGAGTCAGACGCAATTAAAAATTAAAATTTTAAGAGTTGAGTCAAGGTCAAATTAGTTTTGACGACATGTATATTGTGATTAAATAGTTGATTATAAATCATAACTAAATTAGTGATTATAAAATTATGACTAAATTGGTGATTATAGAATCATAACTAAATTAGTAATTATAAAATTGTGACTAAATCAACAATTATAGAATTGCGACTAAATTGTATAATTATAGAATTATGACTAAATCAACAATTAGATAAATAAATTTGTAAATAATAAGCTAAATTAATTTATATTATAAATATTGCTCAAATTATTTTTCAAAATTCCAAATTCCAAATTCCAAATTTTAAATTATTTATATAATATTAAATACTATATAATTCCAAATTTCAAATTTTATTAAAATAAATAATATCAGAAAATTTTTTATATCAAAGGTTATTATAATAATTTCATTTTTAAAAGTTATTGAAGGTTATTGGACCAATAACCTTTGCAAATATTATGTTTATTATGATAAAATGGAGGTTATTAAAAGTTATCAATATCAACAACCTCTGGAGTATTACATTTTATTAATAAAAATGAAGGTTTTCGGTACCAATAACCTTCATAAATATTACATTTATGTTGGAGGTATTTAAAGGTTATCGAAACTAGGGTTTAGAACTGGATTTATATAATCTGATTTCACTTGGATACCATGGGTGACCTGGTTGAAACTTTCAAAACCAGATCATCTGCATGATATTTATATTTATTATAATTTGATCTGGTTTATCAATCTAGTTTGTAAATCTGGATTAAATTAGACATATAAAACTTTTTAATCTATAAGCAAATTTAAAAACTGTAATAAGTAAACTTAAAGATGAGAATGATGTGCATATTTAATAGAAAGAACAAACTTATATAATTAAAATTAAGAGAATAATTAGCAATTAAAGTTTGAACAGATTTTTTTATTTATTTGAACTTTAATTACTAATTATTTTCTTAATTTTAATGATATAAGTTTGTTCTTTCTATTAAATATGCATATTATTCTCATCTTTAAGTTTGCTTATTACAGTTTTTAATATTTACTTATAGATTAAAAAGTTTTATATGTAGCAATGATTGATAATTATTTTCGATCGTAAATTTTGATAATCAAACCTATTTCACTTGGTTTATATTTCAAACTGGATGAAATCAGATGAAATTGGGTAAAAAAAAATTTTTAGAAAATCATCTGGGTTTATCTAAATATTCAATTTTAAAGTCATTTGGATATCCAGATAACTTATTGGAACACAGTTCTAAGCTTTAATCAAAGCAAAATATTTCGAAGGCTTATGTTTAAAAAAATTTATTGATGAAGATTATTTTAAATTTATAACTTAAGAATAAATTAAATATTATTAATATATATAGTTATTATATAATTGTTTTCAACTAATAATACTGATTAAATAAACAAAAACAAATAAAATTTTTAGTACAAATAAATAAATTTGTGATTAATTTATAAATAGATAAAAATTTTTAATTAATTTGTAAATAAGTAAAAAAATTTGTAACTAATTTATAAATAGACAAAGAGATTTATAAATAGGTCAAACTGATTTGTATTAAAAATTTTACTAATTTTTAATCATTTAACATATGTAATTTAAACTATACATTTCATTGAAACTAATTTAATTTTGATTTAACTTTTAAAATTTTAATTTTTAATTATGTCTAATTTAATTAATTGTATTAATTATTAGTAAAAATCAAAATTTGCTTTAATTTAATTTTAATTTTTCTTAATTTTAATTGTATCTAACTCAATTTAATAATTTTGACTATATATGTTATCAAAATTAATTTGGTCTTAATTAAAATAATTTGTCTGATTTAATTAATTACGTCAGTTACTAGTATATATGTTCTCAAAATTGATTTTGAATTTTTGAAGTATTTTGACTTTTTGAGATTTATGCAGAATCTATTTTATATATGAAATATACATGTCATCAAAACTAATTTGGCCTTGACTCAACTCTTAAAATTTCAATTTTTAATTGTGTCAATTATTAGTAAAAATTAAAATTTGCCTTGATTTAACTTCAATTTTTCTTAATTTTAATTGTATTTAACTCGATTCAATAGTTTTGACAACATGTATAATATGGAAGTAAAAAAATACCTAGTTATATGTATCTTTAATTTAAGAATTTATCTAGGTAGTCAAAAAATTTCGGGTTTTAAATAAAATAATTTTGTTTTTTATGAAAAACTATTTTGACTTTTTTTTCTAAAATTACAATTTCAGGACCTCAAAATAATTTTGCGTGCAAGTATAGTTACTAGTAAAATTAATTTTAATTACATTTAATAGTTTTGACAACATATATAGTTTTGATAATATATAAACCTTTTTTGAGATTTAAAATAATTGTAATATAATAAATTATAAAATTCAAAAAGATTTTTTGCAATTAGTAAAACTTGTAATTGTTTAGTTAGGTTTAAGATTACTATTTGAATAAAAATAAATTAAAATTAATTAGTAAAATTAAACAATTTCAAAAGTATAAACTAAAGCTACCCCTTTAATTTAAATTATTATTTTCAGTAATTACTAATTGTATTTTTTACTTAGGTCAAAATATTATAAATCTAATAGATATCAGATTTATAATAAAATTAGTATATATATCACAAGTCAATATTATCAAAACTAGATTTAGAGTTAAACTTGAATTTAGATAAAGATAAAGATAATGAATTATTAATAGATATTTTATATTATCTTTTAAGAATATCTGAATTTACTATCAAGTTTATAATATCCTGATAAATTTCAAGTTTTATTATTTTTAATAATTGACAAAGAATTTTTTTATTTAACACTTGTGGTCTAAAATACATATCGAATTAATGATATTTGCTATAATTCAAAAAAAGTGTTACAATTAATTGTGAAATATAGCATAATTACATAATTAAATTTTTCTTGTGGTGCAATTAATTGCAACTGGTTGCAACTTTGTAAATAGTTAACAACAGGTATCTTTATATTAAATGATCAAAAATTGAAAAAATTTTTGACACAAATTGATTTAGCCTATTTACAAATCAACTACAAATCTTCTTGTCTATTTGCCTATTTGCAAACCTTCTTGTCTATTTGCACCAAAAATTTTGTTTATTTTTGTTCATTTGACCAGTGAAACTGGATACCACTCTAACAGTAGAACTATGCACAAGTGTATTGCCATTCCAAGGTGAGTCTTTATTCCCATTGATTTTTAATCTTAAATGTTTAGCAAATTCTTTAGTTATAGTTGAGTAGTTAGTATCTGAATCAATAATAGCTTTAGTCATTGTAGATGTTATAATACTATTTATATATACAAAATAAAATTCAAAATATATTTATTTTTTCAGGTATAATATATATCATTAAATACTTAACATGCTCATAAATTGTCTTGTTGAAGGAAAAATTCCAGTTAAAGCATTAATAAATACATCCTCAAAGTTTAATACCATTAGCAAGAACTTGTTTGATAAGCTTGAAGATTATGGGATAGAACTTGTAGCTAATGATGTTGAAAAATTCTATAAAGATGTAATAGATGCTTAGATTTACAAATTTTCTATAAATGATATTGACGTAATAGACTTTCAAATTCATTCGATCTGGTATTTGATTATGGATGCAAAAATCACTTTATGCTGGTGATCACACTTTATACAGTATCTTTGCCGGTTTTTTTGACATCTCCTGATTGCGTTGTTACAGACAGGCCATTTTTTTTTTGCACATGTGATTTTTAACTATGTATCCGAATTAGATTAGGAAATGAGAATACTTCGTTTTTTGACGAAAAGCTAAAATAGGCTGTTGGAATTACCGTTTTTTTTTACGGTTATCTATTATCTATTATTTATTTATTCTATCATTCCTTCTATATTTATATTTTATTTATTCTATCATTCCTTCTATATTTATATTTTATGTAACATAACATGTGACTAAATTAATTCAAAATCCCGTGTAATTTGAATCATTACTATCTGTTCCTTTCAAAGGAATGGAGATAGTAACTGAAACATATATGCCTAATTTGTATAATAACTTTGGCCTTATGACAAGTTGTTTGTTGGACATTATCGATAATTTTCTGTATATATATCCACATAACACAATGCGATTACAGCATACTTTTCAGAGATTTTTGCCATGTTGACCTACGCGAGTGGTATATATTTCTCCACAGAGCTCTCATGCTTATTCTTGTTATTAGTTTTACCAAGTACGGTCAAGGCTTCACTTTTCGACAATACAAATTTCGAAGATGCCATCGGCTATTTGATGAATCTTTTATTTCTGTTTGGACCAGTAGTCTTTGAACTGTTTTTATCAAAGTTTTTTAGAGGGGAAAATCTAATCTCTAAGACATATATACGGGTTGAGAAAATCATCGAATTGCTGATGACGAATTATGCGTCGATAATCATCATTATTGATACTTGGTACTATATTAATGATGTCATCCAGCTTAACGAGTTGCCATCCGGGTTCTCAGTTCATATTATAATGGCACTGACTCCGTTTTACACTATATTGTTGTTTTCCCAGATCTTCATGCTTTCTTTCTTTAAAGAACCATTTGACAACGCAAAATTCAATTTTTTTACATTCTTGGGTTTCTTTTTCAATTTCTGTTTCATAATCACGATTTATCATTACCTTTCCTTTGTATTAAAGGTCTCGTGATCAGATCGATCATGTCTTCATATTTTATTTCAAATGATCGAAACCGAGTTCATGAATATGTCAGTATGTTCTTGCACATTTCATCGATTTATTTGTCCTTCGTTTTATTTGATAGAATTTTCTGGATTAGACTTTTCTTAACTGGAATATCTATGGCAATCTTAACTCGATTGATTCAAGTTGTCAGAAATAATGTTAATGTTGATTCCCGCAGTTTTGATTATTTCTCAAAGCGCAAACATATTGCTATAGGAATCCATCAACCACTCAAATACCGTATATTTACTCGATTCATGGTTTTTATTTATATTATCACTATTTTAAAGATTCCCTTGGACATTTTGTTCATTAGGGGATTATTCGGTTTTAAAACATCACCTCAAACCGCAATCCTACATCATTGTATCAAGCACGCATTATTGCTATCCATACCAGATAATATTGGTCAAATGTTAAGCACTACGGTCGCTTTTATATTCTTGAAATTTAAATTCTTCGAATTTGATGAATCACGTAAAACATTCACCGTTTTCGATTCTCTTAAGATGGTGTTCACCTATGTATTCCTGCCACTTATATTCTTATTATCGAAGATGGATGAAAGTAACCAAATCGCGTTATGCATAATTTTGATGGTTTATTATATAGTTGATTTACTGTTTTACGTTATCCGCATATTCATATTAGAACCACTACGTGGTTACTATGAAGTATCGATTGATAAAGATGCTTAGTTTGTTTATTGTGTGATGTATCAATGCTTTATTTTACGAAAAAAATGTTTTGAAGGCGACAAAAATATATTTCTAGCGAAGTATTTATTACTATGTTAATCATTCGGTGTGGGTATATTATGATGTGGACATATGTGAAAGGGAGCATGATTTCATAACCAATTTTCATTTTGCGGGAGCGATCTCAATGCTCCGCATATTCACACATATTGGCCGCTTTCTATCATAACAGGTTTGGAAATAGAAATGGCCAGTGATAAACCTATCAATCTCAGGTGTGGTATTTACAATGATTCAGATGGAAAAACTTTCGTACTTTCGCCTTGCAAAGAAGATAAGGTTTACGTGATCAAATTTGCAATCGGGGCTCTATTAGAATATCAAGGTTACCAAACTCTCTCCCTTAATTTCGGCCTCTATGTAAATGATCCAGAGAATAAAGATCCTATGAAGTCGTTGGATGAAGTTTCCAAATATTTCAATAAAACTCTTAATCAGGATCAAATTCACATTCTTGTAAAGCTCAAGAATTGGAATTTTTTTTTCGTATCATGTAATTGCTATATGTATTCGCAAAATTTATTATTTGTATTAGTTTTGCCCTCGAGGCATTTTTTCGTAAAATGAAGTAATTGCACGTCATACATCCCATATGCAGATCGAAGCGACCCCATTGGTATTTATTAAAACGATTTTCACTTATTTTGTACTTATATTTTTTTATCACATTATTTGTCACCTTCCATTATATAGAATTTGGAAAATTTTTGGGTAATGTGTTTGCATATAAATTATAAAATACACGTATTTAAGTATATAAAATAATAAATGTATATCTTATTCTCTCTAATATAATTATATAAATGTAATAAATAAATTAAAATGTACTATTCTAAAAAAACAAAGATACATATTATTATTAATAAAAATAATTATCTCCATTGTTAGATTCATTACATTTTTTTATATATCTTGATAATAAATAAAATTCACATTACTTATTATCTTTAAAATCTCTAAATCAAATTAATCATATAATTAAAGTAATAACTTGTGGTCTATACTATACATGTTGTCAAAACTATTGAATTGAGTCAGATGCAATTAAAATTAAGAAAAATTGGAGTTGAGTCAAGTCAAATTTTGATTTTTACTAGTATAACACAATTAATTAAGTCAGATGCAATTAAAAATTGAAATTTTAGGAGTTGAATCAAGGCTATACTTGCATGTATAATTATTTGAGACCTTGAAATTGCAATTTTGGAGAAAAAAGTCAAAATAGTTTTTTATAGAAGACAAAATTATTTTACTTAAAACCAGAAATTTTTTGATCACCCAGATAAATTCTTTGATTAAAGATACATAAAACTGCATACTTTTTTTATTTTCATATATAGAATAGATTCTGCATAAATCTCAAAAAGATGAAATACCTCAAAAATCTAAAATCAATTTTGGAAACATATATAATCAAGGCCAAATTAGTTTTGACAACATGTATAGTCTATACATGTTAAAAGTAAAAAACCTTTGACTCACTTTATAAGAAATATACATGTTTAAAAAATACTTAAAATATAATTAAAATATATTTAAAATATATTTAAAATATACTTAATTATATTTGTGATAATCTACTTAAAATATTATTATTTTATAATTAAAATATATTTAAAAAAATATTTAATTTAGGTAAGGTTCTGCAAAGTTAGATCAAATTAGATTTTATCAATATTTGGATTCAATCTGATATCCTAATTCTTAATTTGAATCTGGATTTATCATATACGGATCCAACTATTTAAAATTTGAATTCAATTTTGATTGTATTTGGATTGATTCAAATTCAATTTGAATATTCAAATCCATTAAAAAATATTTGAATCTGTTAAAAATATTTAAATCCATTAAAAAAAATATTCAAATTCGTTAAAAATATTCAAATTCATTAAAAATATTTGAATATTTTTTTAATGTTTATTTTACTTTTCTTCTTCTTCTAAAATTCTTTTATCTTACTTTTTCTCTTTCACAATTTTTCTTTCCTTTTTTTTTCACTTTTATAGAATTCTTAGATTATAGATCAATTTGAATCCAAAAAAACAATATCTGAATCTGTCAAATTTCATTTTTTTGAATTTGAATCGATCTGTAATTCAAAATTTTAAGATTTGATCTGATGCAATCTGGATCTGATTTGTGGATTTGAATATTTTTGTAAAATCCTAAATTTAGGTAATGAGTAAATATGTTTTAGACATATATTTAAAATATATTTAATTTTAAATATGTTTTAATAATATTTTAAGTATATTTTAAGTATATACCTAAAATATACTTACTTATTATCTAAATTAAGTATTTTTTAAGTATATTTTAAATATATTTTAATTATAAAATAATAATATTTTAAGTAATTTTTTATATATTTAAAAAATATCTAATAAAATATATTTTAAGTATATAGTTTTCATAGGATCAACTATTGAAATTTAATTGTGTTTATGTAATTGTGTCAAAATAATTATGTCAATTGTGTCAATTGCATCAATTGCATCTAATTCAATTAATTTAAAAATTAAAATTTGCCTTGACTTAACTTCAATTTTTCTTAATTTTAATTGCATCTGACAATATGTATAGTATATATATATGTTTTCAAAATTAATTTTAGAATTTTGAAATATTTTATCTTTGAGATTTATTCAAAATTTATTTTATATATCATTAGTAAATTTTTTTAAACATAAGTTTTCAAAATATTTTACTTGATTATCTTTGAACATTTCCAGTATAGATGTAATATTTGTGAAGGTTATTGATACTGAAAACCTTCATTTTTATTAATAAAACATAAAATTTCAAAGGTTATTAGTATTGATAATTTTTGATAACCTTTATTTTATTATAAAAAACATAATATTTGTGAAGATTATGAGTCCAATAACCTTCAATAACCTTTGCAAGCAAAATTATTTCAATAATTTTTGTTATAAAAAATTTCCTGATGTTATATAATTATTTTGAAATTTTAAAATTGTAATTATTTTATTTAAAACTAAAAATACATATAAATAAATACTTTTTTTACTTTTATATATAAAATAGATTCTGAATAAAATCTCAAAAAGATGAAATATTAAAATCAATTTTGGAAACATGTATAGTCCTAATTTTTCTCTTTTGCTAAATTATGATTTGATGTATTATTTAAATTCAATAAATCATGAAAAAATTGATTATTTAAGTACATTGTTAAAAAAATAATAACAACTTTGATTTTTATAATGTAAAAGTTCATTCATAATAAATGCAAACAATATCATTATACAAACAATATTATTCAATGCTCATTTTATAAATGATTGTATAAAATAATTAAAGTAATCAGAATTTATAACTATTATTTGTAAAATTTTTTAAAGCATTTTTTTTGATGATAGGCTGTTAAAATTTTTTCTACTTTTAATTACACCTTTAAACACATCATTAGATAAATAAAAACTATTACTATCTAAAATTGATTCATTAAGGCAATGAATTTCTGAGTTTGAAGTTGAAAAAGTTGAGCTTGAGGCAAAGAATGCTGAGCTTTTATATATATTTCTCTTTGGATTTACAAGTAGAGAGAAAAGAGAAAGAAGAAAGAAAGAGAAAGAAAGAAAAAAAAAAAAAAGAAAGGAAGAAAGGAGAAGAGAGAAAGGAGAGGAAGAGGAAAGAGGAAAGAGGAAAGGGAAAAGGAAAGTAACAATGAATAATAGCAGTTAATCATTTTTTTATATATTTTTGCTTACCTAAATAAGAACCGAATGCTGTGACATAATTTGACATCTCAAAAAAATTTTTCTTAGTAAGTCTACTGATACGTAGATCACTATAATTCGCGTCTCAAAATCATAATGCAAAAATCAACAAAAAAATCAATTAAAAAATCAAATAAAAAATCAAATAAAAAATCAAATAAGAATGCTACCAACAGCGATACCTATTTAAACGTTAATGATCTTGAATGGTCAGAAGTGAAAGTTCCAGATTCAGTGTTTATGGGAGACCAAGATGAATTAGCAGGTTTTTTATGTTTAGAAGAGATAGATAATGTTGATATTGAACGTGAAGAAGTTTCTACTAAAGGACATACTATAAGATTTAAGGTAGGTCTAACATTATATAACAACCTTTTTCAATGATTTTTCTGATTATTNAAAAAAAAAAAAAAAAAAAAAAGAAAGGAAGAAAGGAGAAGAGAGAAAGGAGAGGAAGAGGAAAGAGGAAAGAGGAAAGGGAAAAGGAAAGTAACAATGAATAATAGCAGTTAATCATTTTTTTATATATTTTTGCTTACCTAAATAAGAACCGAATGCTGTGACATAATTTGACATCTCAAAAAAATTTTTCTTAGTAAGTCTACTGATACGTAGATCACTATAATTCGCGTCTCAAAATCATAATGCAAAAATCAACAAAAAAATCAATTAAAAAATCAAATAAAAAATCAAATAAAAAATCAAATAAGAATGCTACCAACAGCGATACCTATTTAAACGTTAATGATCTTGAATGGTCAGAAGTGAAAGTTCCAGATTCAGTGTTTATGGGAGACCAAGATGAATTAGCAGGTTTTTTATGTTTAGAAGAGATAGATAATGTTGATATTGAACGTGAAGAAGTTTCTACTAAAGGACATACTATAAGATTTAAGGTAGGTCTAACATTATATAACAACCTTTTTCAATGATTTTTCTGATTATTTATTTTGAATTATTATTGTTTTTTTTCTGGATGGTTTAAATAAGTAGAAAGTTCAAAATGAAAAAGGAATGTTCGGGAAAAATAAAAAGAAAAATGGAAATGTAAATGAATCTCCAGTTAATGAATCCGATGATGAGAATAATTCAGCTATTGAATTCATTGATGAGAATAATTCAATCAATGAATCTGATGATGAGAATAATTCAGTTAATGAATCTGATGATAAGAATGATTTAACCAATGAATCCAATGATGAGAATAATTTAGCCAATGAATTTGATGATGAGAATAATTCAGTTAGTGAATCCGATGATGAAAATAATTCAGTCAATGAATCTAATGATGAGAATAATTTAGCCAATGAATCTGATGATGAAAATAATTCAGCTAGTGAATCCGAATCCAATGAATTGAAATTGGAAGATAACGAGGAAAATGAAGACATTGACTCAAGTATTTAAAAATTTTTTATAAGAAAAATTTCATATTTTATATATTTATTATATTTATTGTATTTAAAGTAATTTTTATTGGATGTAGATGTAGATGTAGATGTATCTGCGTGGAATAAATTTAATCTTTCATCAGAAATTATGAAGGGATTGAAATTATTGAAATTCAATAAACCCACTCCTATTCAGGAAGAAGCACTTCCTGCTGGTTTGTCAGGACGTGATGTAATTGGAGCAGCGGAGACTGGTTCAGGAAAAACACTTGCTTTTGGTATTCCAATTTTAGATTATATAATTAAGAATATAGGAATAGATGATGAAAATCAATTAGTTGGACTTATTTTAACACCTACTAGAGAATTAGCCATGCAAATTAGAGATCACCTTGTGCACATTTGTAAGTTTACTACAGTGAAGGTGTGAAATTTATTAAAATTTATAGTGAAATTTTTATAATGAAATTTTTTATTAATGAATTTTTTTTTATTTGATATTTGAAATTAATGTGTGCTAAATATAATATTTAAAAATATTTAAAATATTTAAAATATTTAAAATATTTAATGTAAATGTTATTTAGATAATGTCAATCGTTGGTGGAATGGCTGTACAAAAACAAAAAAGATTATTAACAAAGCGGCCCAACATAATTATTGGTACACCTGGACGATTTTGGGAAGTATTTTCTGAGGATTATAATCACATTCAAACTCTTCGTCATATCAAATACTTGGTATTAGATGAAGCGGATCGAATGCTTGAAACCGGTCATTTTAAAGAGTTGGATAATATTCTCACAATTTTATCACGAAACTGGCAACAGTAAGTTGCAAAATATATACATATATATATAATTTTATCTAGAATTCAGAAAAATAAATAAATATTTTATTTATTTTGAAATAATTTTTATTTCATCTATTTAGAAATACGAGTGAATGGAATGATAATGGGGAAATGGTAATTAATGAAACAAAAGGTGAACATTAAATTAAAACATTAAATGGGTCATTTATTTATTTATATAATATAATATTAATTTCTCTTTATTACATATAGATGTTGAACCACGTCAAACGTTTGTATTTTCAGCAACTTTAGATAGCAATTTGAATGAAAATTTGAAACATAAATGGAGGAACAATTCACTAAAAAAAGGTCAAAAATCTAAAGGAACAATGGGTAATTTTATTTATATTAATTGATTAATTTAAAAAGAATTTGATTCTCTAATAAAATATTTTATTAATGTTTATATTTTTTATTAAAATTCTTTTTTTTTTTTTTTCAAAAGCCGAGTTGATGCAAAGATTAGAGTTTCATGACCCTAACCCAATATTTATAGATATTACACCAAAAGATTCTGTAGCGGAAACACTTCAGGAATCTAAAATTGATTGTTTGGTTAAAGATAAGGTTGATTTTCTGAAATTAGGTCTCCTGTAAACTCTAAATTCTTTAAATTTCGTTAAAATTCTCGTTAAAAAAAATTTTTTTTTCTTAGGATTTATACGTTTATTACTTTATTACACGATATCCTGGCCGGACCATCATCTTTGTGAATAGTATCGATTCTATACGTCGACTTGTTCCTATTTTGANGAAAAATAAATAAATATTTTATTTATTTTGAAATAATTTTTATTTCATCTATTTAGAAATACGAGTGAATGGAATGATAATGGGGAAATGGTAATTAATGAAACAAAAGGTGAACATTAAATTAAAACATTAAATGGGTCATTTATTTATTTATATAATATAATATTAATTTCTCTTTATTACATATAGATGTTGAACCACGTCAAACGTTTGTATTTTCAGCAACTTTAGATAGCAATTTGAATGAAAATTTGAAACATAAATGGAGGAACAATTCACTAAAAAAAGGTCAAAAATCTAAAGGAACAATGGGTAATTTTATTTATATTAATTGATTAATTTAAAAAGAATTTGATTCTCTAATAAAATATTTTATTAATGTTTATATTTTTTATTAAAATTCTTTTTTTTTTTTTTTCAAAAGCCGAGTTGATGCAAAGATTAGAGTTTCATGACCCTAACCCAATATTTATAGATATTACACCAAAAGATTCTGTAGCGGAAACACTTCAGGAATCTAAAATTGATTGTTTGGTTAAAGATAAGGTTGATTTTCTGAAATTAGGTCTCCTGTAAACTCTAAATTCTTTAAATTTCGTTAAAATTCTCGTTAAAAAAAATTTTTTTTTCTTAGGATTTATACGTTTATTACTTTATTACACGATATCCTGGCCGGACCATCATCTTTGTGAATAGTATCGATTCTATACGTCGACTTGTTCCTATTTTGAATTTATTAAATGTTGAAGCTCTTGGACTTCATGCGCAAATGCAACAAAGACAACGATTAAAGAATTTAGATCGGTATTTAAATCTAGTGAATTTTTGAGCAATTTGGATACGCTATGTGATGTGACATAACATATTTATTATATTATTATCAATTATTATTCAAGTTTTAAAAAGGACCCCAAAGCTGTAATGGTTGCTAGTGATGTAGCAGCTCGTGGATTAGACATTCCCCTCATTGAACATGTGATACATTATCAACTGCCACGTTCTGGAGATGTAATTATTCTCTCATGATGATTATTAATAACTTTATTAGCATTTATGCATTAAAATATTACTTTGAATTTTTATAGCTATATGTTCATCGAAGTGGTCGTACTGCTCGTGCACGTAAAGAAGGTATTAGTTTAATATTATGTAGTCCTGATGAGTTAACGTTGTATAAAAAGATTTGCCAAAAACTGAAAAAAGGTATCTCCATTTAATATATATTAATATTAATGTTTGGTCAGCAAGAGAATATCATTTTTTTGAAACTAACTTTTTTCTTTTCTTTCTTTTTTTTTGTCTTTTTTTTTTGTCTTTTCTTTTGTCTTTTCTTTTTGTTAGACAGGATATCAGATTTCCCAATTGAAGCAGGAATAATTAATACAATGAAACAGAGAACTAATTTAGCAAAACAGATTGATCAAGAACAACATAAGCTACAAAAGGTTCGTCTCACTTATTATTTATTTTATTTTATTTTCTGATAATTTTATAATAATAATTTTAGAATAATAATTTATAATAATAATTTATAATAATGATTTATAATAATAATTTTATAATAATAATTTAGAGTACTCATGATGATAGTTGGATGAAAAAGGCAGCAGAAGAATTTGGGATAGAATTAGATGAAGATCTGTAAGTTTTAATTACTGACTGTAATAGTTTTTATTACAAGATTGATTTATTTTTATCCTCCTTAATACAATTCAATTCTTTGATAATAGAAGAGATGATAATGACAATAACGGAAGATCAAATCATAATAAAAAAGATAAAATTCAATCATTAAAAATTCAATTGAAACATTTATTATCACAACCATTGGTTCCACGCGGTATCTCAACAAAATATTTAACAGGTGGCATCGTTCGTGATTTAGCTGATAGATTATTAGATGAATCGTCACGTAAGTTTAATTTTGATTTTTTTTTTTTTTTCATTTTTTATAGTTGGCAAAATATAATAAAAATAATAAAAATGATGTTTTTTTTTTCTTTATATATAGATAATACTCAGATAATGGGAGTAAAAAAGACAAAAGCGACAGATGATTTTAAATCGAGAAAATCTTCTAGAAAGAAACGAAAGATTTCTTCGTAAAAAATTTTTATTCCTATTATTAATTCTTATTCTTNTATTACAAGATTGATTTATTTTTATCCTCCTTAATACAATTCAATTCTTTGATAATAGAAGAGATGATAATGACAATAACGGAAGATCAAATCATAATAAAAAAGATAAAATTCAATCATTAAAAATTCAATTGAAACATTTATTATCACAACCATTGGTTCCACGCGGTATCTCAACAAAATATTTAACAGGTGGCATCGTTCGTGATTTAGCTGATAGATTATTAGATGAATCGTCACGTAAGTTTAATTTTGATTTTTTTTTTTTTTTCATTTTTTATAGTTGGCAAAATATAATAAAAATAATAAAAATGATGTTTTTTTTTTCTTTATATATAGATAATACTCAGATAATGGGAGTAAAAAAGACAAAAGCGACAGATGATTTTAAATCGAGAAAATCTTCTAGAAAGAAACGAAAGATTTCTTCGTAAAAAATTTTTATTCCTATTATTAATTCTTATTCTTTTTTCTTTCTTCTTTCATTCATTCAGATGTTATTTAAACAAACATCTTTTTATGTATTCATCATTTGTTTCATGATATTAAATTTTCTCATTCTATTTAAATTCTCTCATTCTATTTAAATTTTCCTCATTCTATTTAATTAATTAATTAATTAATTTATTTTTTTTCTTATCAAGACAATAATAAATTCTCGGCTTTAAATAATCTTATATACTGATAACTTGTGTGCGTCCTTGTAAAAACTTCTTCAGACAAACCTACTTTTGAATATGTATCCTCAACAGTCGGTTCCCATTTCACAACTTCTGAATTTGGAGTAATTATCATGTCAATAAATTCACGTAAAAGTGGAATAGCAACATGTGGATGTACAGTAGGAAGATATTCAACCTATTATATAATATAATAATTGATTAATTAAAAAATAATAATAAAAGCCAAAAATATAATATTTCTTTAAAAATAACCAACCTCAACCAACATGCCTCGATAAGAATGAACAATAGTTGGATTGGCAACTCGAACAATAAAATCACCTACACTATACGCGTTACCCTCAAATCTTGAAGTGTGGGGTCTATGTTGCCATAAATTTTTTAAACTTGAAATAATAGCATCCATTTCGGTTTCAGTTTCAACAATACAATCTTCCGATAATACGTATAATCGATTAATATTTATATATAATATAGTATACAACTGTTTTTTTATCGTTTCACTATCACTAGATATTTTGGTATCAAAATATAATTTCGTGGCAATCACCCAACGTTCGGGAGTTCGGCACGCGAAAATTTCAGTCATTTTTGTATGAAACTGTTGAAGTGCGAGTGGTCCATTTTGCGCTTTGAGAAGTAGTACACTAAATTAAATATAAATGAAATATAAATGAAATATATAAATGAAATATGAATGAAATATGAATGGAATGTTTTGATTTTAGATTTGATATTTGATTGATTTGATACCTTGTTACACCCATTATATGATTTAAAAAAAAAGGGAAAATGAATTCTCTCTTTTATAAAATTTAGGAGACAAAAAAAATCAAAATAAAAACAAAGAAAGTTTACAGGTGGTACAAAGTTATATACAACTAAAGTCAATTGTCAATTTTATTATCATTAAATGAAATAAAAAATTCTTGTAGTTATAATCTAAATGTCAGAATGATTTTATATATAATGTCTAACGAAAGCCGTGCGATATAAAATTGAATCACCCATTAATATTGTTTATAATTATTTAATATCTTGGATAATAATTAATAAATGTTAATTAAAGGCTTCTACCACATCTTTTTCACGATGTCTCTTCAAATTGATACATCTTTGATGAATTGAGTTTTATTATTTTTTTTCCAATTTTATTATTATTATTATTATTATATTAACGATGTAAATAAAATTACAGAACAAAAATAATTCCATTTTATAATTTCATAGGTTGTGGTGCAGTAGTTTTAGTGATCTCGGCTCTAAACAAATATAAAAAATTAAATTAAATATAAACAAAAAGATTATATATATATTGATTATTTATTTGATTATAAGTTATTATTATTTATTACCTTAACTGTTTAGAAAAATCGTCTTCAACATCTTCATCATCCCAATTATCCTCCCATAAATGAGTTTCTTGGTCTTCTTCCATTTCATTCCAATCTGAAATAATAATTATTATAATAATATGATTACGTGATTATATTAATGATTATTTATTTAAAACCCCCCCCCCCCCCCCCCCCC
>PQFF01000029.1:40104-91995 GCA_003547095.1 Diversispora epigaea | reverse complement strand
GCAGTGGCATCGCGCTTGTTCAAAGGTCTTAAAGGTTCGGCATCACGTTTGTACCAAATTATAGGTTCGGCATCACGTTTGTACCAAACCACAGGTTCGGCAGTGGCATCGCGCTTGTCCAAAGGTCTTAAAGGTTCGGCATCACGTTTGTACCAAATTATAGGTTCGGCATCACGTTTGTACCAAATTATAGGTTCGGCATCACGTTTGTACCAAACCACAGGTTCGGCAGTGGCATCGCGCTTGTCCAAAGGTCTTAAAGGTTCGGCATCACGTTTGTACCAAATTATAGGTTCGGCAGTGGCATCACGTTCGTACCAAATTATAGGTTCGGCAGTGGCATCACGTTTTGCGAAGAGAACAAAAGTGAATAAAGCACACAAGAGAACGAGTTTTGAATTCATTTTAAATTTTTTTTTGTCAGATTCAAAACTGGGGAGAGCGGAGGTTTATATAGCCTTTAATTAATGAACTTTAATAAATGTGGCTTTAAAAATCGTTCTGTTTTATTGTAAAAATCAAATAAAGCATTTCTTTAGTTATTGTCATTAAACCATTTTTTATATTTCAATAAGCCGTTACTTTTATTCATTACTGATAAGCCATTCCTTTTATTTGTTGTTTCTATAAACAAATTGCAGATTTACGACGCCTGATCATCACCCAATCCCTTTAAAGGCAAAACTTAATAAATTGTTTAAAACATCCCGCCCCAGTAGCAACTGATTTTCTATCTAGATCAGCATGAAATATCAAAGCCTACTTTAGATCCATCTAATAGCAAAAATGTACAAATAGAGAAAGCTAGAGATCCCTTAAGAATCACTGTACCAAACACACCTTTATTAATTACCAAGTATATGAAACTAGAGATTAGCACCGTTAAAAAAATCGTAAATCATTTGATTTTTAATTAATCGGTTAACAACCAGTTAATTTAGTAATATTTATTTGCGAAGCCAATTTTGTTGAATAAAACTTGAATTTTATCCCAAAATTCAAGTTTCTGTTTTTTTATTTATCGTAATATAAAATTCTGGCCTTATATTATTCCTGTTTCGGCAAAATCATGTTGAGATCACGGCGCGAGATGCTTTCGTCTGACTGACGAATATGAGGAAGATTTTCGTGACCCGAAATGTAAAAAATATGAATGATAATCAATTACGCAACCGACTGCGCGAGAACCAAGAATATATCATTCAGAAGAATAACCCTACCACCTACCTAGGGAATACTTCAAGAAAATTTTTTTTTGTAATTGATCATTGATTATCAAATTGTCGTTTCACTGAAAAAAAATTTTTTATAATAAAAATATTAGATTTGATAACTTTCTGAATAATAAATGTATAACCGCACATTTTTGATATTTAAAATTGAATGCACGTGTACAACAAAAAAAAAAGTCACTTTATTAGCATAGCATGGATACTGTAAAAAAAAAAAATAGCTAGTTAAATATACAAAAAATTATAATTTTTTTTCCTTGATCTAAATTTTAAAAAAATGACGTTTTTTATTTATAAAACGGTGGCAAAGTATCGTAGATAGCGCATTTCTATTTTTTAAACAATCAAAATAACCAAAAAGATTGATAGCCTCATACAGGAAATCAGGTCAGGATAAATATATGATAAATTGTTATAGGTCTTTATCATTTGTCGTTGTTATTATATCCAATATCAAAAGCCACATTATTATCATCATAAGAGCAACTACGAGTATCAAAGTCATAACACATTAACCATATTTGGTTGTATTTCATTTTATGTTTAACTTAACAAGAAGTTACAAAAACAACAAAAAGATGGAATTTATTCTTCTTTTATCATGTGCATTATTGTTATACACATTGAAGCTAAAGTTGACCAAGAGAAATACGAGGAATTTTTTGAAAATAAACCATACCTTTATAAACGTAAAGCTTACAAAAGAGACATAGAAGCTTTTCCCTACTATTATTATTATATGCCGATTCATCTCTATATTATTACTATACGAGGGAAGATTTAGTCATTAGCAGAATTTCTTTATCAGCATGGGATTTAAAATTATGCGCATATGGGAAGCCTCTTTGTAAACATAGATAATAAAAAATGACACATTAATGTATATTTATATTTATTTATGGCTAAACGTTACTAATGCAAAATAAAAATCATTATTGCAGCGTATTACTAGTTGTTTCATGGGAAGAATGTTATAATTGAATTTTGGTTTAATTATGATTAGAAATTACTATTATACCAAAAAGTCGAAACATTGTTTGTTATTGCAATTATTATAATTATTATTTTTCACTTAATAATTATAATCAAATTAAAGACAATTGTCATCTGCAAAAGTATCATTTTTGATACACTTGTGGTTATTTTTGATATGCTCCCATTTTGTGTAAAAAAAATAACCATAGATTTATCAAAAACGATACCTCGATAAATCTAGATCACATTACACGTGACATTGTTGTATTTACGATTAGTGTTCCGATCCAGATTTTCTTGATCAAATTAAATCCTTATCCTTAAATATTTAGGATTTACAATTAAATCTTTAAACAATTAACCGGTTATCTGATTAACCAGTTAATTCAGGTGACAAAATAAAAGTAAAATCTAAATTAAAATTACAAGCAAGAAAGGAACAAAAATTATATTCTTTGGCAAACAATTTTTCTCCGGTGCATAGCGTAGGATGTATCCTTACCCCGGAGTCAGGTTAAGATTGTTCTACGAAAAAGTGATTATTGAATACAGTATTGCATATGGACATATACCCGAAATTATAAGTTAACTATTCGTGATTCAATTAATTGCGTCATATGTAACTATTTTGATCATCAATTAAAAAAATAGTAATCATAATAATATTTTAAAGATAAAATGACTTTACAAATCTTTAAAAATGAATTTATTTTTTAAAAAGAGAAAAAAAACTATACGGAATATATTCTTGAATTTTTTAACTTTGTCATAATACTATGAAAAATAATAAAAGGATTGAAAGATAATCTCTTTAATAGTAGTAGTAGTAGTAGTAAGGTTCAACGTTTGTACTCCAATGCGGCATCGCGTCTGTAGTAATAATAGTAATAGGGTTCGCGTTTATACCAATTCAAATCCACTGCAGGTTCGGCAGCGGCATCAGGCCAATCCCAATACGCTACAGCGGCATCGCGTTTATACCAATTCCAATCCAATGCAGGTTCGGCAGCGGCATCACGTTTCAATGCAGGTTCTGCATTTGCGAAGAGGATAATAGCGAATAAAGTACACAAGAGTACAACAAGTTTTGAATTCATCTTAAATTGGTTTTTTGTTTATTTTTGATATATTCAAAGCTGGGAGAGCGGAGGTTTATATAACCTTTAGCGCTTTATAGTTAAGATTTGATTAACGAACTTTAATATATGTGGCTTTAAAAATCGTTCTGCTTTATTGTCAAAATCAAATAAGCCATTTCTTTAGTTAAACCCATTTTTAATATTCCAATAAGTCGTTAATTTTTATTCATTGCTGATAAGCCATTCATTTGTTCATTGTATAATGAGTAGCTATAAATGGATCAGTTTGAGTTATTTTCAATGTTATCTTTGATTTAATGACAAAAATTTATCTTTAATTCATCTCTTTAAGGTTATATCTTTGCTTAGCATCCTAGAATTACATATTGTAATAATAAAATTTTTTAATGTGGCTACTTTTATCTTAATAAATGCGTGGTAAGGATCATCCTAAAAAAATTTTATATGTGTATCTTTATAGACTTCATTTGTATATAATATATTTAAAACTATACAATTTAATGAGATATAATAATTAATGATCGTTCATATTGTAATCATTTTCTAACCTAGAGAGAGAAATTGCAAGGCGTTTTCTGTGGGTATCGATATTTTCGTTTTTCGGCGGATTGTACGCGTTAAGTAATTCATTAATAACGTAACGCTAGTGAGAGAATTTTGATGTTATCATAGTCTTATATAGTTTTGTTGTTACTTTAAAAAGAAAAAGATTTAGTAATATTTAATATTTATAAAAGAAGTAACTAAGAGAATAATAAGACAAAAATATTTAGGCGAACGGAAATTTCATTACCATTTTTATCAAAAAATAATATGAATAATTTGTTGCAATTGTTGTTGTGCAATGTTTATTACAGGAAGATTAGCTAACGTTTGGTTGTTATGCCATTATGAGAGAGTTATATATTATGATGAGTTATAATCTACTTTTTATATGTATCATATATTAATCATTTTTTGATCCCACATTAATTGAATAATATATAATCTCGTAATACTCATAAATATTTATAATATACAATTATCAGTGGTAATAGCGAGGCTAGTTTATATAATCACCGGGATTGGTTTAATTATAAGATTTGTTATAGAAACGGGACAAATGCATACGTCACGCGATAAACTTACAAATGTATTAAATAGATTAAAACAATATTAAACATATATTATAATGATAATAATGATTATAATGGTGAAATTTTTTGAGAAAATAGAATTCGACCTTGTGTAATTTCTTCATAAGGTGTTTTGTCTAGAGATTGTAATTCAAGTCTAACATAATTTACTAAACTTGCTATATTGCGTGCGGAACCTTCTGTAACCAACACATTTCTACATATATTAATTTTAATAGATCCAATGATAGATCAGATAAATAATAGATTAAATAATTAAATAATATATAAATTAAATAATTAAATAATATATAGATTAAATAGTAGATTATGTTATTTATACCTCCATAGTGCTGCTGCCAATACTGGATCATTTTTACATAATCCTTCATCATATGATATAACTCCACCATGGAATTGGGCAAGATAATCTTTTAAATATTGAGTAATGATTCTACCTGATGTGATCTAACACAAAAATTTTGAATATAATAAAAGTAAAGATAAATTCATAAAGTATTTTTAAAGTGACATTATCATAATCTTTCTTTTTTTTTAAAAAAAAAAAAAAAANTATATTATAATGATAATAATGATTATAATGGTGAAATTTTTTGAGAAAATAGAATTCGACCTTGTGTAATTTCTTCATAAGGTGTTTTGTCTAGAGATTGTAATTCAAGTCTAACATAATTTACTAAACTTGCTATATTGCGTGCGGAACCTTCTGTAACCAACACATTTCTACATATATTAATTTTAATAGATCCAATGATAGATCAGATAAATAATAGATTAAATAATTAAATAATATATAAATTAAATAATTAAATAATATATAGATTAAATAGTAGATTATGTTATTTATACCTCCATAGTGCTGCTGCCAATACTGGATCATTTTTACATAATCCTTCATCATATGATATAACTCCACCATGGAATTGGGCAAGATAATCTTTTAAATATTGAGTAATGATTCTACCTGATGTGATCTAACACAAAAATTTTGAATATAATAAAAGTAAAGATAAATTCATAAAGTATTTTTAAAGTGACATTATCATAATCTTTCTTTTTTTTTAAAAAAAAAAAAAAAAGTTAAACGTACACCATGTATTTCCCTCATCCTCCATTCCGCATCATCAAATAAATGATTTACTAATTGTTGCATATAAACTTTTCCATCCTTTTCGGCTCTAAATCTGACCATCAACATCCAAACGTGTAATAATGTTATTGAAAACCAGGTTTGAAAACTATCCGGTAATTTACATCCTAAAAATGTATAACAAGTATAATATTACAAGTATCACAAGTATTACAAGTATTATAATTTATCATATTATATATATTATTAATATTATTATCAAAATCAATTTCTTTACCATCAATGTAAAATTCCCGATTTGCTTCTAATTGTCTAGCACATAATTGATACATTGCTCTTGTTACTCCAAGAGCTTGTATTGGTAAATCATAATATCCAAATAATCTAGCAACTCGGATAGCTATTTTATGAAAAAAAGGTGATAATTTGGGTGGTGGTGATGTACTTCGAGGAGTTTGAAAGGTATCCACATAAAATGGATTGGATTCATTATAAATTCTTTCATTTTCATTCTCTTTATTATCTGTTGATGTCACCATTTTGGGTGTTGTTGTTCCCTTTGTTGTTGAGAAAAACTTTTCAAAAAATAAACAATATCATTAATATTATTAATATAATTAAATATCATCAAAACATTTAAAAGTTTTATATATATAATAAATATATATATAATATATGTAAAAGTTCATATTCTATTTACCCGGAAAATGTACCTATTAGGAGTTTGAGTAAATAATATTGTCTCATTTCTTTTTATAAACCGAAATTCGGAATTACAAATACAAATTCTAGGTAAATACTGTACTATCGTCTATGTTATCATGAATTTTGAAACAATATTGAGATTGAATAGACCATAAAAAAATTCAAAAAAAAAAAAAATATTTGTGTGAATATTGGCAATAAAACGAACATTTGGTGCGAATTTCTTTAATGTATATAATGTATTTGCTGTCATTTCGGTCATAAAAAAAATCATATATGTTTTTATCAATCTATTTAAAATTAAAAAATTTGATTGGTAGCTGTATCAACCGATGATCATCATCCCTATTATAAGGGAATGTCACGGAATTTTTTTTTCGGTAAAGTTCGAATTTTCCCACCGGCTTTTTCTCATTTTAATAATATACGAAGATGTCAAAATCATTTGATAATGAAATTGAAGATTCTATCCAAGAGGACAATTTGCAAGATCAACAACAAGACAATGATGTACCAGATGAAGAGAACCAAGGGGCAGAAGTTGTAATACCCATGGATTCCTCGGAGGAGGAAGAAGAAACTGACGAAGAGGCGGCCAAAGAGGTAGCTGCCGGAAAAAATGGATCTTCGGCCCAACTTTAAATTTGAAGCTGACAAGTACAAAATCCTATACATATTTAGGTCGCAAGAGGCTTTATCGTTGACGATGAGGAGGAGGACGAGGAGGAGAGATCTCCGCCTCCGAAAAAAAAGAAGCAAAAGAAAAGAAAGAGGGAGAAGAGCCTCGATTGTATTACCCTTTTTTTTTTCCTTAATTTAATTAATTTATTTTTAACAACAAAACTAACTTCATCTTTCAAATAGTGGACGACGAAGACGAAATTTCTGATGACGATCTTGATCTGTTGGAGGAGAATACTGGCATAAAGATTGCCAGAAGTGAGGTAGATTCTGCGATCAAAAAACCCAAAATACTTTCTAAAGTTTATTTAATGTTACTTTATGGTTCACTAAGTTAATATAATTTAATATAATTCGTATTTTAGCCAAAATTCAAGCGTCTAAAAAGAGGTCGTCATCAAGAACATAAACATGATGTATCCCGAATATTTGATGAGGACGAGATAATGGATGACCAATTCGGGAATGAGTCGGACT
The DNA here is from genome assembly GCA_003547095.1 of Diversispora epigaea. Lineage (NCBI taxonomy): Eukaryota > Fungi > Glomeromycota > Glomeromycetes > Diversisporales > Diversisporaceae > Diversispora > Diversispora epigaea. The sequence continues at coordinate 84,599 of PQFF01000029.1, read as the reverse complement.
TCGTCGTCGACGATGATGAAGATGAAGTTGATGATATTGATCGGGGGGAAAGGAGTCAACGATATACCACTAATAAATCATCATATTTTACTAAGGAGATGACTCCGTATGTTATAATTTTAATATTTTTTTTAAAAAAAAATTTTTTTAATTTCTATTTTGATTCATTGATGATAATTTTAAACTTTAATCTCAAATTAGAGCACAAAGAACGTGGGTCGAAGTATTTGAAGATTTAGAGAATAAATATGCCTATGCTTTCGATATTGTAAGTAAGAAAATATAGTCTAAATTCAGATAGATTGATTGCATATTAATATTAAAATTTGTAAACATAGGAGGAACCAGATGAACTTGAATTTGCTGAAGGCATAGAAGCTATTTTAGATCCAAGTGCGTTAAAACAAATGAGAATGACTGAGGAGGACAAAATTATTAAAACCAAAGATATACCAGAGAGATTTCAAGTGAGTTGATATATTTTTTTTTTAAAAAAAAAATATAATAATAAAATTAATATTAACTATTTAATTTTATTTTTATATATAGCTTCGACCGGATATTATTGCTGAAAGAAAATTGACCGATGAAGAAGTCGAAGAAGCCGCCAGAATTATTTTCGATAATTTTGCAGAATATGATGGTCGCCGTAAATCTTCACAATTATTTATTGCTATCAAAAGAGTTATAAAATGTCTTGGACAAGAGTTCTTGGAGGTACTTCAATTTTCTTTCTTATATGTTATTTTTTATCTCATTTTTCTTACACGTTTTTTTTTGTTATTAGGTTCCATATATTTATGCATATAGACGCGATTACCTTGCGGAATTCCATAAGGATTCCTCGGTATCGCACGAAATCCTTGATCGCTCTAATTTGTGGCATATCTACGATTTGGAGTACAGATATAGATTATTTATAGAAAAACGAGAGGCAATACAAGGAATGATATCAAAATACCAAATAGATGTTGATAATGAATACATATTAAATCTTCTCGAATCAGCCTCAAGTGAAGAAGCACTTTCAGATCTGCATGACTATATCCATCATAAATATTCAAGGAGGATAGCAACATCATCAGAAAGTTCTAACACACCTCGTCGCCTAAAAAAATCATCATTTTATGAGGAATGCTTGAGTCGCGGGATTGATAGATTAGTAAGTAATTTATTTGTTTATCAATTCTTAAAGGATTATATTAGATTATATTAGATTATATATTGATTATAATTTAATTACACATGTATATAAACATAGAACATGGGTATTAATGTGGAATCGTTTACTAAAAGTCTTATTGAGGACAATCCGAGAATTTATCATCTTACTGAACCTGAGGTTGACCCTTCAATTGCTGAGCAGTACTTTAAATCCAATCCCAGACTCGCTTTAGCAGGTATTAATGTTTTTTATTAGTCGAAAATTTATCAATTGCATTTAATAATTGCATTTAATAATTGCATTTAATAATTTCTTTTAATATTATTCATAGATGCAACCAAAATGATTGCTTTGGATATTGCATTTGATCCATTATTCAGGAAATATGTTCGCCAGAATTTCATCAAACACAGCGTGATTTTAGTAAATCCTGTTCAAAGTATTAGCGAATCCGATTTATCCTGGGTAAGAAATAATAATAATTTAAATATTTTATATATATATATTTATATTTATATATTTATTTATATATTTAAATCATAATATTTCTAATTTACTTATTTACAACCTTTATTCAATTTATTAGCCATTCCGATTTTTAAGAAAGCATATTAGTAAATTTAGAAAGAGTGGGTTATTCGCTGAAATAATGGCAGCGGAGCAGAAAGGTCAAATTAAAGTCAAGGTTGTTTTAGAAAATGAACAGAGATTTCTCGAATCCTTGAAAAAACGAATCATAAATAATGCCGATGAATCAGATAGTCCATGGCACAAATATCGTACCGACGTCATTCAACATTCATTTAATAATGTATTACATCCTATAATGGATCTTTGGATTAAGTCACGCCTTACTAAAGATGCAGAACAATGGATCATGACGAGGACTATGGAAAACTTTGAAGATGTAAATAGCTTAATCACTTTCATTGTTAACAATTTTTTAATACTTTTTAATAACAATTTACTCAAATTTTATTATTTTCACCTAGAAATTGTACGTTCGTCCTTTTAAATCTGCTAGAATGAGTGCTGACGAAATTCCACGAGTTGCAGCTTTATCATGGGGTCCCGGAGGTCATCGTAATACGGAATGCGTTTTCCTTGATGATAGTGGAAGACTTGTTGATCATGTGAGCTTTACCAACTTAAGAAACAGGGATATGAAAGAATATCACGACTTCGTTCAATTCATTCGTGACAATAAACCTCAAGCTATTGTAGTACGATGTTACGATGGACGAACTAAGTATTTATTAGAAACCGTACAAGAGGCTGTTGAATATTATAGCAAGCGAGGTGGAGAAGAAATTCCTGTTATGGCAATTAATGATGAAGTAGCTAAATTATACATGTTGTCTCCAAGAGCAAAAAGAGAATTTCCTGATTATAACGAAGTAGCAAGATATTGTATATCTTTGGCTCGAATGTTACAAAATCCAATTGGCGAATATGCTGCTATTGAAGAAAAAGTAGCATCAATTACGCATTATCCATTGCAAAACTTTGTATTTATTTATTTATTTATTTTTTTTTAATTATATTATAATTCTGTATTCTTTTTTTTTTTTTTAATTCTTTTAATCTAATTTTTTTTTTCTCTAAAATCTCAACCCATCTTTTTCAAGTTACCTCGTGAAAAACTTATTGAATGTTTACAACGAGGGTTCATAAATGTTATTACCGATATTGGTGTCAGTATTAATGATGTTCTACATACAAGGAATAAAATGGATCTTCTTCAGTATGTAAGTGGATTAGGCCCCCGTAAAGCTGAAGTTTTAATTAAAAGCATAGTTGCCGACGTAANCCTCAAGCTATTGTAGTACGATGTTACGATGGACGAACTAAGTATTTATTAGAAACCGTACAAGAGGCTGTTGAATATTATAGCAAGCGAGGTGGAGAAGAAATTCCTGTTATGGCAATTAATGATGAAGTAGCTAAATTATACATGTTGTCTCCAAGAGCAAAAAGAGAATTTCCTGATTATAACGAAGTAGCAAGATATTGTATATCTTTGGCTCGAATGTTACAAAATCCAATTGGCGAATATGCTGCTATTGAAGAAAAAGTAGCATCAATTACGCATTATCCATTGCAAAACTTTGTATTTATTTATTTATTTATTTTTTTTTAATTATATTATAATTCTGTATTCTTTTTTTTTTTTTTAATTCTTTTAATCTAATTTTTTTTTTCTCTAAAATCTCAACCCATCTTTTTCAAGTTACCTCGTGAAAAACTTATTGAATGTTTACAACGAGGGTTCATAAATGTTATTACCGATATTGGTGTCAGTATTAATGATGTTCTACATACAAGGAATAAAATGGATCTTCTTCAGTATGTAAGTGGATTAGGCCCCCGTAAAGCTGAAGTTTTAATTAAAAGCATAGTTGCCGACGTAAGTTATATTTGTATTTTTCATTATTATAAGTTATAATTTTATTGGTTGTTTTACTTATTTGTTAACCATTTTTTCTTTTAAATTTTTAGGGCATTATGGAATTAGAAAGACGTGATGATTTAATAAAAAATGAGACAGTGGGAAAAATAGTTTACACAAATTGTGCCGGTTTTATTCGAGTTCGTCCTAAACGACCCGGTTCTTTTGATGACACCAGAATTCATCCAACATATTATATTTTGGCACGTAAAATGGTTTGCGATGCACTTGATTTAGACGATGAGGAAGCCGAAGAAGAGATGTACAGTAATCGCCGTGTTGATATTCTTAAACGACTGATGGCCGAGCCCGAAAAACTTAATGACCTTATCTTAGATGACTATGCAAAAAGTCTTTCAAAATATTATGAATCTCCATCAAATCTTATTTTACATAATATAAAGACGGAACTGATTAGACCTTTTGCCGATCCGCGCAGAAATTTCGAAATACCAACTACTGATCAAGTATTTGAAATGGAAACGGGTGAAAATGATGAATCTTTATTCCCGGGACAAATTGTGGCAGCACAAATAATGCGTGTTGATGATAAAATTTTAAAATGCCGACTCACTGAACATCAAATAGATGGTGTTATTACTATCGGTAACATTGCTGACTATAGAATTACACCTCAGGATGTTCGAGCACGGTTTTCAGTTGATCAACCATTAAAGGCGAAAATTTTATCGATTGATAAGCAAAGATTTTCTGCAAATCTTACTATTCGTCCAAGAGACCTAAATAATAACAGAAATGTGCTACCTAAACGTAAAAAACTTGATGAAGATTTTGATTATGATGCTGAAGCTGAAGCAATACAAGCATCAAAGAAAGGTAAATTTTTTCATTATTAAAAATAATTCTGATTCTAATTGTAAAACAACGGAATTGACATTTTTATTTTTTATCCAGCTACACCTGTTCACATACCTGCTCCAAGCCCGATTAGAATAATTCCTCATCCAATGTTTCATCAAATGACTTACTCGGAAGCGGTCCAATACCTTAAAGATAAAAGTAACGGATCTTATGTTGTTAGACCATCATCAAAAGGTTTTGGTTATATAGCAATAACTTGGAAATTATTTGAAAATATATATCAGCACGTTGGTAAGTAGTTTACTCGTGAGATTTTTTACTTGACAATATATTTTTATTTATATTTTTTACTTCTGTTTTAATATTAGATATTGTTGAAAAAGACAAAGCGGGAGTTTCAGTTGGTCGCAGATTGGAAGTTGATGGCGGTAAATACGTATATTCAGACTTGGACGAACTTATTGTGGAATACGTGGAACAAAAAGCGAGAAGAGCAGAAGATCTAATTGCTCATGCGAAATTCAAATCCTCGGAAGAAAATTTAAGTAAGTTGATTTTGATTTTATTTTATTTATTTATAATAAAATTTAAATTAATTAATAATTAATTTATTGTATATCCTATATTATACATTTTAGGGAGGTTCATTGACATCAGTTTGGAAATGAATCCAAACCATTCCTCATATGGATTTTGCTTTGATCATGAAATGCCCGGTGGATTCTTTCTCATGTTTAAAGTGAACCAATTTTCGAATATTGAAAATTGGAAGGGATATGTTAAACCGGAGGGATATAAATTTAAAGGAGAATTATATCCATCAATAATTGATATGGTGAATGGGTTTAAGAAATTAGTCATTGGAACAACTAAAAAATAATTGAGTTTTATGGGTGATTATCTATATGAGTTAATTTAAAAATTCGCTGTTTTTTATAAAAAAAAATTTACATTTGCTTGATTGAATAAAATTGAATAAAGGATTATATTGAAACAGAGCATAGCGTAGGACTTTTTTTCTACTCAAACGAATTGTCACGTGATTATTTTCTCTGACCCCTAACCCTCCAAATAAAAATAATTTCACCTCTCACATCTGTATAAATATTTTTGATCTATAAATTCTTAATTATGGTAATCTACTTAACATAGTATGCCAAAATCTTGAGTTAACATCATCTCCACCAATAGGATTCTTAAATTAAAAAAAAGGTTATTAGTTTATATAATTTTTATAATTTACTTTATTATTGTTTCACGCACCATATATCAAAGAGCTTTAACTGTTTCGATTAACATAATAATGATTACAAATAAACTTTCTATTGTATGTTGTGCATAAATAATTTACCATTTATCTACTTACTGTTTTAAAGTTTAATAATTTCCAAGAAAGACTTGGATAAATTGCTTCGAAATCCGCCTCAAGCCCGCCAAAATAAACAATAATTCCATTTTTCAAAAGATTAGCTGTATATGGGCTACACGGTAAAGGAAGATTCCGTGTTATACTTAATGATGACAATTCCATTGAGGAAACATTAAATATTCGCATATCATTATAATACGTTCTGTCAAATGTTGTATCATTAGTAACATTAAACCCGCCAAAAATATATACAATCCCTTTTTATCATTGATTAATCCCACTATTTCCTGTCTGGGAGTAACACTACCAACGTCTGGTGCAGTCCATTTATGTGAGGAATAATTATACATTTATATTAAGTTCGAAAAATCATTCACTCCGGTAGTTATGTTTTTCATGTAACCTCCGATTAGATAAATTATATTATCATCGAGTGTATTAACAAAAGAAGCTGAATAATATGAGTATAATGGAAGGTTTCCTCCCAGGACTATTTCCCACGAAGGATTAACGCCGCTATCAAATTGCTGTGTCAAATTTCATTTATAATGAAAAATATTTTATCAATTCTTCATTTATATAATGAAAAATACGTTGTCACGTAAACCAGTTCATACAATGGCATCACAAATATTATGCGTACACATAGAACTGGTTATGATATGAAATATGTAAGTACTTTTAAAAGCTTTCATGAACTTCTTGACTTCTATTTATTTCTATCTCTTCTATTACTTCATTTTCTTTTAATAAAACATCTTCACCTCTTTCTCTTTCTTCAGAAGTAAAGATATTTGGTCCCTTTTCTAATCTTTCTAAAAAATGATTTCACATTACTATAAATTTCACGCTTATAATATTTTTCAAACCATATTCAAGTATTCAAAATGATAATCAACAACAACTCAAGTCTAAGGGTACAGGTTTATGCAAGTTAATTTATATAATTATTATTACAAAACAAATTTACCTTCATAAAAACACAGTCAGTTTTTAATGAAAATTGTTTTCGAACTACCATTTGAAGGTGAGTTTGGTTTTAAAAAAACATTATTATATGATCACAAGATATCTATTAGCAACCTCAACATTTTTACTTTTTTTTTTGATTTAATGATAAAAATGATGTACATAATTGCAAAAAAAAATAAGTATTATTTTTCACATATAATTTCATGTGCATTTATTATATGCTAGATGTAGTGAAATTGCCTAGCAATGTTTTTTGTTAAAGATAATATGATATATTCTCCCGAAATACTCCATTCGGAACATGGACGTTCGAAGTATTTTTTCGACGGCTAAGAATAGGTTATCGTTTATGTTTGCAAATTTCGAATTATTCTGTCATACATATCGCGCGACTGTTAATGATAGTGCAATAATTTTATTTTTGGCGAACACAATTAAAGTATGAATATTTCGGTTGTGATGGTGCATTTCAGATTTCCGAGAAATTTATTAGTATCACAGAAGGCAGGAAACATAAAGCTTTTACTAAGGTTAATATTTTGACACTGCATGTTTCGTGTGGTATAACTGATAAACATTTTTGTTCCGTTCGGATTGAGATAATGTGTTAGCTTAGATGGTTTAGACAAACAGAAAACTTATAGTATAGGCAATAGTACAGAAACAATAGATATATTTGATTTTATTCGATTTTTTATACACCAATATTTTTTCATGTAATTAATCTTTTGAATATATCCGCATTTTGTATAAAACCTACAATCGAATCGTTGAAAGAATTAAATTCCAAACTTGTGGCTGAGAATACCACCGATAACGCATCTAATTCTGATATATGCCAGGAAAAGGATAACCGATGTCCTATTCCCATAGAAACTATATCATCGGAAGAGAAGGAAATTAATGAATTTTTGGAATCTTGAACTTCACGGGCGATTATTACACGTGCATTGTTCTTCTGTGATACATGATCATTCGAATTCTTTCTGACATATACCACATGCGCGTTATTTTTGTAATGATAAAAATATTCACAAAATACATATTAGCTGGATATCGTTCATATCTGAAATGATTTACCTAACACTTTAATCTTTTCTTATATTTGATTGTTTCTTCGGCAATGTTACATTTATCATTTTGGAAAAAATAAAAATTTTCAAGCATTTTTGTAATCCGGCACCACAGGAAATTGATCTAATTATGTTTATTTTATATGTTAACTTTATATATATTGTTAACTCTTGGAGATGATTATGCAATATAGGCTTGTGTCTGGTATCTGGACATTTAATTACACGAATTATCGACTCAATGAGTTTGGGAAATTCAATGTTGTACTTAATTTTAACCTAGAAATTGCAATGGAAAAATGTGTACCTTTTAAAAAAATATTTTTTTTGAATCTCGACGTTTTTGGGTTTAATCATATCTTTTTTTTTGCTTTGACATTATTTGGAGATTTTGGGTTTCTATAGATTTTACGAACAAATTGAACAAATTATTGATTTATTACAATAATTTGATCTACGTTCTTTAGATTTCTAATTTTTACTAGTCGTAAAAATTCCTTTTGCTTTAAAACCCACTCAAATATTATCCATCAACTACATTCTTTCCTTTTCTTTTAGTAATCCTTTATCTCCAACACATTCTTTTATATTGATATTTCTCTCTTTTTCTTTTAGTAATTCTTTATCTCCAACACATTCTTTTATTTTCCTTCTTTCAGATTACCATATAATCTATTTTTGAAATCACTTCTGAAATGGAAGCATACGAAGATTTACTTGCAGATTTGAATGGATTATTAAATACTAATCCAAAAAATGTACATGCATTAAGACAACGTGGTGCAATTTATTGTGCAATAGGAAATTATAAAGAATCGCTTACAGATTTAAATAAATCATTGAAACTTGAAACAAATAATACTTTTGCATTACGAAATCGTGGGAAAGTTTTTTATAAGTTAGGTAAATATGACGAAGCATCCGCCGATTTCAATAATTCATTAGAGATTGAATCAAACAATGCATTTATAACAAATGATAAAGAAATTTATAGTATGATCGACAAATATGAACAGGCGTTTTCAAATTATACTAAATTATTAGAAATTGATCCAAATGATGTATTTACCTTGAGAAATCGTGGGGCCACTTGTCGTGTATTGGGAAAATGTGAAGAATGGCTTTTATATTTCAAAACCCCATTTGATATCAATCCCAGTAATAAATGGGAATTAGGAGACAATGGAGAAATTTATCTTAAAAATGGAAAATATTATGAAGCGCTTGCAAATTTAAATAAATCATTAGAAATTGNTATTTTCCTTCTTTCAGATTACCATATAATCTATTTTTGAAATCACTTCTGAAATGGAAGCATACGAAGATTTACTTGCAGATTTGAATGGATTATTAAATACTAATCCAAAAAATGTACATGCATTAAGACAACGTGGTGCAATTTATTGTGCAATAGGAAATTATAAAGAATCGCTTACAGATTTAAATAAATCATTGAAACTTGAAACAAATAATACTTTTGCATTACGAAATCGTGGGAAAGTTTTTTATAAGTTAGGTAAATATGACGAAGCATCCGCCGATTTCAATAATTCATTAGAGATTGAATCAAACAATGCATTTATAACAAATGATAAAGAAATTTATAGTATGATCGACAAATATGAACAGGCGTTTTCAAATTATACTAAATTATTAGAAATTGATCCAAATGATGTATTTACCTTGAGAAATCGTGGGGCCACTTGTCGTGTATTGGGAAAATGTGAAGAATGGCTTTTATATTTCAAAACCCCATTTGATATCAATCCCAGTAATAAATGGGAATTAGGAGACAATGGAGAAATTTATCTTAAAAATGGAAAATATTATGAAGCGCTTGCAAATTTAAATAAATCATTAGAAATTGAACCAAATAACATAGATGCATTGAAAATTCGTGGAGAAACTTTTTATATGATGGGTAAAAATGATGAAGCTCTTAAAGATTTAAACCTAATATTAAAAATTGAACCAAATAATTCATTTGCGTTAAGAATTAGAGGAACAATATATCTGTTTTTGGCGAAAGATGAAGAATCACTTGCAGATTTAAATGAATCATTAGGAATTAGTCCAAATAATGTATTAGCATTGAGAAATCGTGGAATAACTTATCGTAGGATGTATAAATACAACGAATCGCTTGCAGATTTAAACAAATTACAAGAAATCGAACCAAATTATATATTTACACTATTAGATCAAGGACAAATTTATTATAGAATGGATAAAACGGAAAAATCACTTGTCAATTTAAACAAATTTTTTAAAAATTGTCCGAATGACTTTGAAGCATTGTTATGGAGAGGTTCTGTTTATGATGAAATGAATAAATATGATGAATCAATTGCAGATTATAACAAAGCATTAGAAATTTTAAACAAACTAATAGAAATTGACTTCAATAATGCATTTGTATTATATTATCGAGGTGAGGTCTATCGATTGTTGGAAAAATATGATAAAGCACTTGAAGATACGAACAAATCATTAGCAATAAATCCAAATTATATTTTTGCTTTAGAAAATCGAGGAGAAATTTATCGAAATTTAAAGAAATATGAAGAAGCACTTGAAGATGTAAATAAAGTATTAAAAAAAAATCCAAATCGTGCATGGACATTAGTTACGAAAGGAGCAACTTATTATAGTATGGAAAAATATGAAGAAGCTTTTACATTTCTTGAAAAGTCATTAGAAATACATCCATATAATCTTCTTGGAATGGATTATTTTGAACGCAATATAGATCCAAGTAGAATGGACTTATATAACTATCACCTTAACACAGATTGGAATATGGATGATAATTTATATTGGGATTGTGATGTAGAAAAATGTGAATATTGGGATCGTGATGTTGAATTTTCCACTAGTACAGAAGTAACATTAGGAACAGAAGTATGTGATGAATGTAATCAACCTTGTGCACAAATACGTGTTATATCAACAAAATGGTGTCCTCCATGTAATTCAAGCCGTTTTCAAAATAATTTTAAAAATTGGACTAGTAATAATACTAAAATAGATGACTTTATTCAAAAATTACAACTTGCAGCAGATAGACCATATAAAGTTATTGAATGGATTCCATTTAATAGATTACGTCTTGTAAAATATATGACAAAAGGAGGATTTGGGTCTGTATTTTCAGCTATTTGGCAAGATGGACAAATTAGAGGTTGGGATATAAATGATCAAAAGTGGATTCGTGTAGGAATTCAGAGTGTAGCATTAAAAACAATAAATAATCCAACAGATCCAATTTCAGATCTTTTGAAAGAAATCGAATCAAATATTCAGGTAGTTGATGATCCACATTTTATTAGATGTTTAGGTATTACTCAAGATTCTAAAACACATAATTATATGATGGTAATGGAATATGCAACATCNCACCTTAACACAGATTGGAATATGGATGATAATTTATATTGGGATTGTGATGTAGAAAAATGTGAATATTGGGATCGTGATGTTGAATTTTCCACTAGTACAGAAGTAACATTAGGAACAGAAGTATGTGATGAATGTAATCAACCTTGTGCACAAATACGTGTTATATCAACAAAATGGTGTCCTCCATGTAATTCAAGCCGTTTTCAAAATAATTTTAAAAATTGGACTAGTAATAATACTAAAATAGATGACTTTATTCAAAAATTACAACTTGCAGCAGATAGACCATATAAAGTTATTGAATGGATTCCATTTAATAGATTACGTCTTGTAAAATATATGACAAAAGGAGGATTTGGGTCTGTATTTTCAGCTATTTGGCAAGATGGACAAATTAGAGGTTGGGATATAAATGATCAAAAGTGGATTCGTGTAGGAATTCAGAGTGTAGCATTAAAAACAATAAATAATCCAACAGATCCAATTTCAGATCTTTTGAAAGAAATCGAATCAAATATTCAGGTAGTTGATGATCCACATTTTATTAGATGTTTAGGTATTACTCAAGATTCTAAAACACATAATTATATGATGGTAATGGAATATGCAACATCCGGTAGTCTTCGTGCATATATGAATGCTAATAATATGGATGTAGATGAAAAAGGTCGGCAATTATGGGCAATTAGTAAAGGACTTTATAATTTACATGAGAAAAATTTAATTCATCAAGATTTTCATCCAGGAAATCTTTTGCTTATTAATGGATTTTTAAGTATTTCAGATTTTGGTTTATGCAAACAAGAAAATCAAAAATCAAAAACTGAAAAAATTTTTGGAGTTTTACCTTATATTGCACCAGAAGTTCTATCTGGAGAAGAATATACTATGGCATCAGATATATACTCTTTTGGTATTATAGCGTATGAATTAATAACTGGTTATCCACCATATTATAAAATTCCACATAATAGTGATCTTGCATTAAAAATTTGTCAAGGTTTACGTCCAAAAATTCCATCAGAAGTATCAAAAATAATGACTAGATTAATTGAGGAATGTTGGGATGCTGATCCCAAAAAAAGACCAACATCTAAACAATTATTTACTATTCTCAATAAATGGTCAATGAGTAGTGCTTTTGGTAAATTTATTTTACCGACATCAACATTACCTTCTTACAAATTACATCCTGAAGCAATTTATACAAGTAGACTTTTTAACACCACAAGTTCAAAACCAGTAAATGCATCAAATTTTATGAAAATGTTCAGTAAATCAATTAAATCAACTTCCGAAGATCTTTGTAAAGGTAATAATTTATTTTATATTATCATTTATTTGATTCAAATATTTAAGGTATAATAATACTAATTTATAATTTTTTATAGTTTCAAAATCCGTTAGATTTAGTGAATTACTTGGTAGATTAAACAATTAGATTACTGAGTACAACCAAGAAAACCATTTTCCATTCTTTATAATGAATATATAAATTTGATTTTTTTTTTTTATTTATACTGTAACTTTTACACCTTTATAATTTATTTATTTATGGCCGACCGATGCGGTCTCGTACAAACTCATATTATCATGTCATATTTTACACTTTTATAATTTATCATACTTTTATTTTTTTGATACGAAAATCTTATTGAAAAGAAATAAATCTTTTATCATATTAATTATATCTAATTAAGTAATAATATTTTTGTCCGGAGCAAAGCGAAAGATACTATATTTCTACGCACTATGAAAATTTTAAGTCACAGGTGTTTCTCTATCCTTCATGTGATAATTAGTCAATAATATCGCGATTCTTTTTTTAGATTATTTTATTTATATAATATTTTTTTTAAAAAAAAATTACGCTCCGGACTAACAACGGTTCCCGTTTCCTAGTAGTATACTATATACTGTATATTTTTAAAGAATAATGTTGTTTTTAAATTCTGATGTCTCTATTTGTTGTTGAAAATTCTGATCCACCAAATTATAAACGGTACCTTTTATTTTTAAGGTAGCAATAATCAATGTAATAAAATTTATAATATTAATCTTACAAATATGATTAAATATATTAAAGATATTTGATATATTATATATAATATCGAAATAAATTTGTACAAGGAGAAAAAGAAGCTAAAAAAAAATTACTTTTTGAATCAGTGAAAAAGAAATTAATATTGTTTATTATTATTTATTATTAATTAGTATTAATTATTAACTTAGTATAAATTCTATATTTAGAAGGTATATGTTTACGCAATACATTTATACAAATATTTATAATTATTTATTATTAATTATTATTACTTAATATTATTTATTATTATTTATTATTAATTAGCATTAATTATTAACTTAGTATAAACCTATATTTAGAAGGTTACAAGATGAACTTTTCAAATTACAAAATTCTACAATTGATTTTTGAAGTATCTTGTCTTTCTTAATTTTTAACCATATTTTTTTTGTATATGAAAATAAAATAAATATCTAGTTTAGTATATTTTTAATCAAAAAATTCAAATCTGATTTCAAAAAATTTTGGGTTTTATGAAAAATAATTTTGTTTTTTTTCAAAATTAATTTTCAAGTTATACAATCAATTTTAATTTAGATTACTGTGCCATTATTATGCACTATTATTATACTAAGTTAATAATAATAAATAATAAATAATTGTATAAATGTAATATTTACCATATAACCTTCTGAATATAGGTTTATACTAATAAATAATAAATGTACTATTTACCTTGTAACTTCAAAATTATATCTTATTAGGAAGTATGTAAACCACCATAATTGTAACATATTAAAATATTAACTAAATTTTCTTGTAATTTATTGTATAACCACAAATCTCCTTGTCTATTTGCATATCATCCCTACCTATTCGCAAATCATTTACAAATCTCCCTTTGTGTATCTTGCCATTTGTGCCAAAAATTTTGTTCATCCAATCATGTAAATTTCTATTTATCATATCTATAATATCAGTATATTTGAATAAAAACGAGGCCTCACTGGTCGTTTAAAATAAAAAAAAATATCTATAATATCAGTAATAAATTGATTACGAATTTCTTTTCATTCTTTTACATTGAAAATTATTTTTGATCTGTGACTTATGGAACCTCATCAATTTCAGATCGTGTACATGTTGCTGTAACTAAAATTAACATCTTTAGCCGTACTTACAAATATCTATTTTTAATAAAATCCGATTTTTAATTGCTCATTCTAATTCTTTAGGTAACGAAAATAAATATCTATTTTTAATAAAAAGATATCATCCGATTTTGGATTAGAAATCAAAATTTTTTGGCAAATGGTTTTTCGAAAACACGTCAGATAGATTAGCCAATCACAATCGAGAATTTGATTTTATTTAGAGAAATAATATTTCGTTGTGAGAACTTGTGTTTTTGAGAGACAAACAATGGAAACCATTTGGCAACTATTTAACTTCGTTCTATGCTATGCAATCTTAAATTCATCCGCTTTCAAAAACTCTTGGCTTGCGATGGCTGAATCTGGATTTACTGTTGCGTTGCTCTGGCTGTATTGGGTCTCTGCAATTTTCAGATTCATTCCAGGCGTATTTTATCGCTCGAACTGGAAAGAAACTATCGCGCAAACTCCTTTACTTCGTTTGTTCAGTGATAGCATAGGGAAAGTCTAGATTTTGATCAGCATGTTACACAAATATTTATATTAATTTTACAATAGCGTTCAATTGATTTATGATCGTCCATATGACAAGTCACTAAAATGACTAAATGATTGGTACTGAAATTTTGCAGGTATGTTCTTTCAAGCCCTTACTTTCGTTTGAACACTTTTGATCCCACCTGATCTCACTGTCATTGAAGTTTATGTAGAAAGTATTTTTTATATTAATATACCGAAATTGTAATAAAAAAAAATATTTAAAAACTTATTAATCAATAAATTGAAAAGTATATAACTTTTAAATTTTTTATTGTTTTCAAACGAAAAATCATTTTATTTATTTTATTAAAATTTATTATAGAATTAATATTAAACAATATATGATCTCACAAGATCTTATATTTTAGAGAGTCTATATAGAAAGTATTTTTTAATGTGGAATATAACTGGAACTATTCATATTTATAATAATAAGTTAAATATCAGTGAAAATAAAGTGTATTTTTAATAAAACTAACTTTATATACAATTTATAGAATCTATAACCTTTTGAGTATTTAGAAAATTCAAATATTTTTAGATGAGAATTAATATATATATTTTTTATCACTTTATATGCAGAATTATACAAAATACAGTATAATTTTTTAACAAGTAATAAAATATATTTTAAATAATAAATAAAATTTGAACTTTGGCTTTGGAATCTAAAGATAATCTCGCTAATCACTTTTAATCACCTGATCTGAATCTTAAATTTCTATTCGTGCAGATCAATCACGATACTATTGATCATCAACCAATAAAAACAAACTTTCTCTATGCTTTCAGTGATACTGTCAGTATATATATTGGCATCTTTTCTGCACTTGTGGATAGAACATACTGGAAACCGGGAGACGAAATACGCGAACCCCCAAAAATGTTGAGAAAGCATGTAACACACGATGATTACAATGAAAAATCTCGCAATGATGTTGGACTTCCGAAGAAGTGCTGGTTCTTAGCGGGCCGAACAATAAAGGCGTGGCCAGGTCCTCTGGGTGCCTGTTGGAAGATTGAAAATGATAAGATAAACTATGATGAGGGGTTCTGGTCAGGTAAATGGAACGATGATCCATGGATAGAAAATGGTTTTGTACAATTCGAGCCTCTTGGACTTTCGGGAACTGTCATTATGATATTTTCCATGGTGGTTGTTATCATGGTTGGTGCAATAGAAGGGGGGATCGGTTGGACGCTTCTCTTATCATTGTATGCTTTCTTTTTCCCTGGAATGGCTGATCTCATATGGCATTGTACGATTGGGACGCTTATAGGATGTGCACGTGAGGGAACGTTCAACAAGTTTAAAGTTTGGTGGTATCGCACCCGTTTAATTCTTAGTTTATTTTCGCTGACTATTATGTCTCTCTGTCCATTTTCGTTATTATTATCATTTTTATTACATGATTTTAAACCTCTCCATGCAACCGCTATGATAAATTGTATTATCTTATGGTTATGTCCAGGATGTCATGCTATTAGGCGCACATGGTTTCTTATATCATCCACTTTCATATTTTATATTTGGTATCAAAATACTGGGGATGTTGTTAACTTGGTCCAATTTGCATAAAATATTATTATACTGAAAATAAATTGGTAATATAGAATACAATGGTGACATCAGGATACGTCTTCAATATAAATGATCCGTAATCTCGATTATGAATAACTTAATCCGGGTGATAGTTTATTATGTAATGATATCAGTAGGATATTACTATTCGCAAAGGTGCAAAAGACAATTTTCATGTAATTAATAGTTTAATAGTTAATTTCTATTCCTCATGTAATTACTTTTAATAAAATATATTTTATTAATAAAATCGTGAGTACATTTATAAAATTACTTTGAAATTACGCTTCGTTATATAAACTAAGATACTTTTACTCCATTTGCTCATGTCACCTTCCGATCTATAATTTCTCCTTTGTCCTCGAATTACTTATTTCAAGTAAATAAAGGTTAGATTAAGTGATTACCCGATCCTACTGACAGATAGAGAATGACTCCTGTTAGTAATGATTTTGAGATATCAATAAGAATTAATAAAATTATATTAATTAAGAGATAATGTTTTTGTTTCCAATAAAATGATTATTTGATCAAACACGAAAGGGGCATTTGATTAAAATTATTAAAATTTATAATTGATTTGTAATACGCTACAGATCTTATCTTTATCAGGTAAAAAAAAAAAAAACTAAAACTGACAATGTACTTTTCCAGAAAAGTCGAATTTCACATGATTAACTAATCCATATAAAAGACAATTAAAAAATCAGAGATACCAAAGATACAAAAGACACAAACGATACAAAAGATACGAAAGATACAAAAGAATATAAAGGTATAAAAGATACAAAAGATAAAAAAAAGATACAAAAGATTCCTATGCTCCAATGAAGCGCGGAGGAACAATTAATATTGATAAAATCAATACACGAATTCCTTCAAAGTAAGGAATTTATTATTTTTTGTTTGAATTCATATATATATTTTTTTAATATTCTCTCTCAATGATATAGATAGATAGATCTAAATATAAATAGATGTACTTATCACTTTTATGATTTTTATGATTTTTTTTTTTTTTAATATAAGTATACCCTTTCATTTCCTTACACTACTTGGATGTTCAAAGATAATATTCACATTTTCAACTCACATTATACGTGAATGGTTTCTTCTGACTGGAGCACCTGCGTCAGTGGTTGTATTTGGAGTATTGGGAGGTGCTGGGATAATATTATTTGCTTGGCAAAATTTTTTAGGTAACCGTCGAACACTAGTGAGTATGAAGGTAAGAAAAAGAATGAGGATAATAATAATAATTAAATTTTATTAATATAAATTTTTATTAATAAAAAATTTAATTTATTCATTTAGTGGCCGAGAATTGTATTATATACATTAATTTTTACGGCACAGATTTATTTTTTGATTATTGGATTATCAAGATTAAAGCTTACAAGGTAACAAATCAATAATAATAATAAATCAATAACAAATCAAAAATAATAATAATATATAATAATCTTTAAAATTAAATAAAGGACATTAATGTTAACACAATATGCTGACATATGGAGTATGTCATTTATTGCATATTTTATTGGAAAAAAAAATTCCACCTCGATGGTATGTTAATAAAATGGTACGTTTTCGTATTGACAATATTATTTATTTTTTATAATATATTTATTTTTATATTNATAGATTTAAATATAAATAGATGTACTTATCACTTTTATGATTTTTATGATTTTTTTTTTTTTTAATATAAGTATACCCTTTCATTTCCTTACACTACTTGGATGTTCAAAGATAATATTCACATTTTCAACTCACATTATACGTGAATGGTTTCTTCTGACTGGAGCACCTGCGTCAGTGGTTGTATTTGGAGTATTGGGAGGTGCTGGGATAATATTATTTGCTTGGCAAAATTTTTTAGGTAACCGTCGAACACTAGTGAGTATGAAGGTAAGAAAAAGAATGAGGATAATAATAATAATTAAATTTTATTAATATAAATTTTTATTAATAAAAAATTTAATTTATTCATTTAGTGGCCGAGAATTGTATTATATACATTAATTTTTACGGCACAGATTTATTTTTTGATTATTGGATTATCAAGATTAAAGCTTACAAGGTAACAAATCAATAATAATAATAAATCAATAACAAATCAAAAATAATAATAATATATAATAATCTTTAAAATTAAATAAAGGACATTAATGTTAACACAATATGCTGACATATGGAGTATGTCATTTATTGCATATTTTATTGGAAAAAAAAATTCCACCTCGATGGTATGTTAATAAAATGGTACGTTTTCGTATTGACAATATTATTTATTTTTTATAATATATTTATTTTTATATTATTTCTTTAGAATCGAGGTGTAAATTATATAATTTCGACTATAATTTTATCCTTCATAGTAGATTGTATATATATTCTAAGTATTTATCTTCTTTTTTTTATTTATTTTTTATTTTTTATTTATTTATTTATTTTAAAATGTACATTATTTTAGTGTTTCGGCCAATTTTTAAATTTTTATGAATTTTTTTTTTTTTATATAGCAAAAACATCATCAACAACAACATCTACATTAACAACATCAATATTAACAACATCAACATTAACAACAACAACGACTCCAACAACATTAACAACAATACCAACAATATTACCTTCAAATTCTACAGCCAAGACAAATGATTTAGTTGATTCATTTGAAAATAATTCTATTAGTAATTTAATAATTGGATATATTTTTATTTTTTTTTCAATTTGTTTATCCGGATATAAACGATCATTGGGTAAAAAGTTGGCTATAGAAGTTGGAGGAAATCGTAGTTTATTTGCAATTGCTGTTCCTCTTGGAGCTGTTTTAATATCACCTTTGGCATTTGTTCATTATCTTATGGTAAATCATTTATATTATTATTATTATTATTATTATTATAATTTCATGAGTCACGTTCAGCGAGAATTACTAATATATATATATTAATATATTTTATAATATATTATAGTACGCCAAGAGTTATATAGAAAATATTAATTACACAATTATAATATTTACTAGTTTAGGAATTGGTTTATTAATTCTAGATTATTTTGTTAGTCATTCAATCAGTATTAATTCATCAACAATATCACACGTATCAAATGGATGGCCAATATCAATTGGAAGTAGTATTCTTTGGAGTTTACTTTTGTTTTATGGAGAATTTTCAATATTAGATATTTTATTTTGTGGTTTAATGTATAAAGGAATTTATAATGTTTTAATATCAGATAAACAATTTATTAATGATACACAATTCCCTTCACCGGGAATTAGTGGTGGTAGAGGATTTGAACTTCCACTTCATGGTAGTAGTCATAAAAGTCATAAAAGAACTTCTTCTTATACTAGAGGAGGAATAGGGGAAGGAGGAGGTGGTGGAAGATCAGGAACACTCGAATCTATTGGATTTTATATAAAAACGATTCTTGATAATAGAGATTCTAGACAAATATTTTGTTTTCTATTATTAAATTTAAGTTACATGTTTATTCAAATGATTTATGGAATTTGGAATAATAGTTTGGGTTTGATTTCGGATGGTAAGGCGGTGGTATGTTTAAAAGAAAGAAATACAAAATTATCACAAGTTATCATTATTTATATGTTTCAATAACACTATTTTTTTTTTTTTGTAAAAAAAAATTTTAGCTATTCATATGTTCTTTGACTGTCTAGCATTATCAATTGGGATACTTGCTGCTATAATAAGTAAATGGCCAGAAAATAAAAAATTTACATATGGGTAAATATTTATTTTAATTCACTTGACATATTATTATCTATATAATTTATTTGACATATTATTTATATAATTTATTTGACATATTAATTATATAATTTATAAATTTATATTAATAATTTTAATAATTTTAATAATTTTAATAATTTTAATAATTTTAATAATTTTAATAATTTTAATAATAGTTATGGACGTATTGAAACACTTTCAGGATTCGCTAATGGAATATTTCTCATTCTTGTATCAATATTTATTGTATTTGAAGCTATTGGTCGATTAATTGAACCACCAGAAATGAATACTGATAGATTATTATTAGTAAGTTCTATAGGACTTGCAGTTAATTTAATTGGTGTATTTGTATTTAATCATGGTCATGGACACTCTCAACATTCCCACGGACACTCTCGCAAACACTCCCACGAGCACCATTCCTCTTCTTATGGGAGTCACGATAATGATAATAAAAATAATAATGGAAATAATTTACATAGTCATCATCATCATCATCATCATCATCATCATCATAATCATGGAGATAATGCCAATATAGAAGGTTAATTTTAATTATTTTAATTTGTTTCCCATAAATAATTTATATAAATAATCACATTTTAAATTTTATTTATTTAGGAATCTATTTACACGTATTGGCTGATACATTAGGATCAATTGGAGTTATCATATCAACAATTTTAATTCAACAATTCGGTTGGACGGGTTTTGATCCATTGGCTTCAATATTAATTGCTGTTCTTATATTTATTAGCGTTATACCTTTAATTAAAAATTCAGCATCTATTTTAATGCTTTCCATCAATGATGATGATTCTGAACATAAAATTTTAGAAGGGTTACAAGAGGTAAAGATATTTTAGATATCCATTTATTAATCTTAATTTATTATTTATTACTATTGTGTGTGCTAAATAATATATAATTAATATATAATTTAATTTTTAATATTTAGTTATTAAATACACCTTATATTAAGTCATATACTATGCCTCGATTTTGGCCTAATGATAATGAATGTATAATTGGTAGCATTCATATCCAAACAACCAATGATGCTGAAGAACAAGAAATCATTGTAAAAGTTACTAAAATATTAAAGCTTCATATTAAAGGTTTAGAAGAATTAACTGTACAAGTTGAAAAATATGATGAAGGATTTCGTGGATGTTGTTGTAATTTTAATAATAATAATAATAATAATTTTATTAATCGTAATAATAATAATTTTATTAATCACAATAATAATAATAATAATAATAATTTTAATAATAATAATAATAATAATAATAATTTTAATAATAATAATAATAATAATAATAGTAATAGTAATGGTAATAATAATAGTAATGAGAATAATAATAATAATAATAGTAGTAATGGTAATAATAATATTAATAGTAGTAATAATGTTATTAATAATAGTAAGAAGAATGATGATAAAAATGATAATAATATTATTGATATTATGAAATTTGGAATAGATGTTAGTAATAAAAGAAAAAGTTATTAGAAATTATTAAAACTGTACGAGTTTTATTTTTTATTTGATTTTGCATTTCCCAAAATTATCATGATTGTACACGTTCATTTTACAGTTGAAACTTAATTTTGATTTATTTATTTGAAAAAAAAATAATAATAATAATAATAATTTTATTTATTAGATTATTGATTGTTGATTGATCGGGTATCTTTTTCTCTCCAAAAAAAAAAAAATAATCCTTTTTTTTGGGAAAGAAGTTATTATTATTAACTATTTATCTATTTATCAAAAATAGATATATTATTATTTATTATTATTAAAAGAATGAAAAAGAAAAGAATTCAAAAAAAGGGTGAATTAAATGATAATTAAAACTAATTGCGATATGATGAACTAAATAATATGCGAATTAACGCGAAAATACGCTAGAGATAGAGAGGACTAATCAACAATTATTAAAATAGTAGTAATAATAATACAATAATATTAAAAAAAATATCTATACAAATTTGAGCTACATTTTTATTAAAAAAAAAAAATACAAACTACTCTACAAATAAACAAAAATTAAATAATATATATAATTCCTTCTTGATTTACATCTCCTACGCATCATCTTTTTTTTTTTTCTTGTAAATGATTTCGTTTGCTCGGTTAAAGGTTAAATAATAAAGCCAACAAACATAAAGTACTACCAAAAATCCAAGAATTTTCAATTGCCGTTCCACTATTACCTGGAGCTGGTGTATTTGANAAAATAATCCTTTTTTTTGGGAAAGAAGTTATTATTATTAACTATTTATCTATTTATCAAAAATAGATATATTATTATTTATTATTATTAAAAGAATGAAAAAGAAAAGAATTCAAAAAAAGGGTGAATTAAATGATAATTAAAACTAATTGCGATATGATGAACTAAATAATATGCGAATTAACGCGAAAATACGCTAGAGATAGAGAGGACTAATCAACAATTATTAAAATAGTAGTAATAATAATACAATAATATTAAAAAAAATATCTATACAAATTTGAGCTACATTTTTATTAAAAAAAAAAAATACAAACTACTCTACAAATAAACAAAAATTAAATAATATATATAATTCCTTCTTGATTTACATCTCCTACGCATCATCTTTTTTTTTTTTCTTGTAAATGATTTCGTTTGCTCGGTTAAAGGTTAAATAATAAAGCCAACAAACATAAAGTACTACCAAAAATCCAAGAATTTTCAATTGCCGTTCCACTATTACCTGGAGCTGGTGTATTTGAACTATTTTGATCAGCTTTAGTGGGAGTAGTTGATTCATTTTTAGTAGTAGAAGATGAAGTGGTAGTAGAAGAAGTAGTAGTAGTAGAAGAGCTATCCACATGAATATGTTCTATAATGTCAGGATTAGTACAAATTTGGTCCATTACCAATTCACTTTGTTTCTTCATTCCATCCGACATTTCCTTTGAACATTTACATTTTTCTAAAATTTCATTGGTCTTCTCAGGTGTTGATAAAGCGCAAAGACAATTTACTAAATTGGGGAATTTATCTTTGTTTTTGGCTAAATCATAATCGGTTTTACTTTCAAATAATTTAATTTCGGATTCGGGAATATTTTGACATTGTGGAATTTTACCACGTTCTTCTTTCCAACAATCAGAACATTTTTCATCATCAGAATCCGCATTTACTCCTACTTGATAGTTACTACCAACCAAAAGGATGAATGTAATAAAAAAGAGGATAGTGAAATTTCTAGAGTAATGCATATCTTATTATTATTTATTATTATTATAATAAATCTATTATTATTGGTAACTTTTTAAATGTTAAAGTATTAAAATGTTGGTGAAGTATTGAGTATTGAGTATTGTGAAGTATTAAATGTTGGTCTTGGTAAATAATTGGTGAGATAGAAAGCGAAAGGATGTCAATATATATAGATATATATAAATTAATGATATATATATATATATATATATATATATATGTGATGTGAATGTGTGAGAGAGAGTGAGAGAGAGAGAGAGAGAAGAGTGTGAGAGAAAGGGAAAAGATGATATTGGAGAGAAAGAGAGAGAGGAAGTAATATGTATGTACGATAAATGTCTCAAGCAATGTAAATGTAAACTTGATGGTTACACCATATTTGGTATGCAATTGGTAACATTAGCTACATCAGCAATGTAATGAAAATTTCAAATGATTTTTCTAATTCATTGTATTCCCAAACATTTCACATCTTTTACAACATTCCTTATGCTTTCAAGGAACCAATAGTTCCAAGTTTTTTGATATGATAAAGTTTATTGTTTGAGATTATGACTTGAGATTATTGATTAAGTTTATTTACTTGAGATTTATTGCTTGAAATCGTTACCGACTAAATATTTAGGAGTAAAAAAAAAGATTTCTTTTTGATTTTTATGCTGTAGAACTATAACTTTTATTATTATTATTATTATTATTTTTATTATTATTATCTCAATCAGAATTATTGTTATTATTTAAATGTAGATTTATTATAAAGATTATAAAGATAAAATTTAAAAGTAATAAATATACGTTTAAATTTGGGAAATTGATGATGTACAAAATTAATTGTCCCATTTTTAGGAATTTTTAATTTAATTGTTTAAATCATTCCACATATTATCTGTCAAACCTGTTGAAAATGGTGAAAACTGCGTAACGTTAACATTAAATTATGCATTAAGGGTTAGGTTCCGCATGCATTAATATAAGTACATCTCCTTGTCCGTGATACATTATTAAAAAAAAAAGAAGAGATTAATTAATGAGAAGGGATTAATTAATGAGAAGGGATTAATTAATGAGAAGGGATTAATTGATGACGGAAGGGAAAAAAGAAACAATACAGTTAACTCTATAAATGCACCCCTCTGGGGGAACAGCATTAGTGTGCATTTATGGAGGGAGTGCATTTATAAAGGAGATTTTTTAGGTTCCTATGTAAGCAAGTTAAGCGTGCATTTAAAGAGGGTATACACTTATAGAGTTGACTGTATATACATAAAAATTTTTAATGTATTTTTTTTTATTTTATTTTAATCGAGATCAAATTTTCTGCTTCGTTTTTTTTCAGATCTTAACATCTTTTCTTTTTTTCTTTTTCCATCTTCTATTCTCTTGCTATATAAGATAATATTAGATGTATATACGTATGAGATGTAAAAATAAATAAATAAACAATAATCATAAAAATAATAGTAATAATTTAATATTAATATTAATATTTTTTTTTTTATAATTAAAAATTTTACTCACAGTTTTTCAATTCGTTCTAATGTTTCCTTATCAGGACCTTTAGGTACTTGGGCAGCTCTTAATATTATATCATATAATTTATCCACACAATCGTCTTTATTCTTTACTTGAGATCGTGTTCTATCCGAAGTTATTATTAATTCATTATTTTTATTCATTTTATTGGCTTCCTTTATAAAATTATTATTATTATTTTGTTATTATCAATTTATTAATGAATTATGTTTATTAATTATATATTATTAAAAATTATATTTATTAATTATTTATTATTATTATTATTATTATTATTATTATTATTATTATTATTACCAGAATCGTAATTTTTTTTCGAGCATATTCAGGTATCCAATATGCTTTTTCTAAATCAAATCTTAAATCTACTTTTGTGTTCACTATTATTTATTTATTTTCATTTTTTCAAGGAGAAATAATATTAGATGATAAAGTATTTCATAAAACATTTCATAAAAAAAGCAATTACCTTTATTTACATTTTGTCCACCAGGTCCACTACTTCTAGAATAACCAAAAGTAAATGATTCTACAGTATATTGAAATTTTGAAATTTGATGTTTTATTAAATTGATTTTTTTTTTTGACATGTATATTTCTTGCTAATAAAAACAATAATAAATAAACTATATATAATATTAATTAATTTTTTCTATACCAGTTGGAATACTCTCCTTAGTAAATTTTGACAACCATTTCGAAGCTCTTTCAATATCTTGGGGTGTATCTAAACTAGATATTGATCTTTTAAATGATAAATTATTCATGAAATTTATGAAATTTATCTGGGGATATTTCTTTATTAATGTTATTGTTGTTGTCCGGAGCATAGCGTAGGACTTACATTTTCAGCAGTCAGTAAAAAAATTTGTTCGTCTGTCCACCCATGTGACTTCACGTGCCAAATATTAATATGAGTCACGGGACCTAACATACTAGAGGAGCAAAAGTTTCATTTTTGATAGATCAGGGGTTATTTTTTTGATATATTAAATTTTCATGTGACAAAACGGTTATCTTTTTGATGCATCTATAAATAAACAATTATAGGCATATCAAAAAAATAACCACTTTTTTCACGCGTATCTTGATATATCAAAAAAATAACCATAAGTCTATCAAAAATGAACCTTTTGCACTAGAGGACCTTTCAAAAATTTGTTCGTCTGTCCACCCATGTGACTTCACGTGCCAAATATTAATATGAGTCACGGGACCTAACATACTAGAGGAGCAAAAGTTTCATTTTCGATAGATCAGGGGTTATTTTTTTGATATATTAAATTTTCATGTGACAAAACGGTTCTCTTTTTGATGCATCTATAAATAAACAATTATAGGCATATCAAAAAAATAACCACTTTTTTCACGCGTATCTTGATATATCAAAAAAATAACCATAAGTCTATCAAAAATGAACCTTTTGCACTAGAGGACCTTTCAAAAATTTGTTCGTCTGTCCACCCACGTGACCACATATCATTATTAATTAATATTTTCTGTATATTAATTTAATATTTATTGAATAATTTATCTCCGGACTTATAACAGTCCCTGTTTCCCTAGTGTTATTAAAATTATTATTATCTATTAATATGTTTTTTGTTAATTTCGTTAATGCTTTCATTATTTCATTATTTCATTCAACTAAACTTTGCGTCAAAATTAAACATTTTAATCTTTTTTTTTTCACATGATCATTGATAATTTTTTTCCGATAATAATGATAATCAGGTGAAACATTCGAAATCCTCGAAATCTTTTCTTTAACCAATGTCTCAAAAAAGATTCTTTTCTATTATAGATACCATATTTAATACATATAATACTACAATTTTTCATCCTAAATTATTATTTCCTCAACAATTAAAATGTAAATTATCTTTTTCATTTTCACCAAAATATTATAATACAAACACTACCACTTCCACTTCCACCCCTTTATCTTCCTCCACTCAAATAAAACCAAATTTAAAGTTATTATCACAATTACGTCAAGAAACTCAAGTTGGTATCATTAAAGCAAGAGAAGCATTAATAAAACATAATAATGATTATGATAAAGCAGTATCTTGGTTATTAAAAGATTCAAGAATTAATGGTTTGGAAAAAGCAGAAAAACTTAAATCAAGAGTAGCTAAAGAAGGATTGATTGGTGTGGTGGTTACAAAGTTTGATGAAATGATTGGAAAAAATGGTGAAAGAAAATTAAGTGGAAATAAGGGAGCTATTGTTGAGGTAATAAATATTTATTATTTTATATCATATTATTATTATCATTTTTAAATAATTAATATGATTGTTTATTAACATAATATAATTTATTAACATAATGTGATTTATAAATTTAATTTATAGATAAATTGTGAAACAGATTTTGTTTCTAGAAATAATTTATTTCAAAAATTTGTTACTCAAATAGCTTCAACTTCTTTATTATTATCTTCAGAAATATTAATTCCAAATGTTATTCCAAAATCTATAATTCAATCAATTTCTCCTCAATCAATTTCTTCATTTCCACTTTTACCTCATCCTTCATTAGATTTCACCTCTTCTTCTTCTACTACCACTACTACTATTCCATCTCTTGATTCACCCCCTACTTTAAATGAATCACTTTTAGAATTGATTGGTAAATTAGGTGAAAATATTAATTTAAGTAGAATAGAAATATTTAATAACAATAATAATAATCATAGTAGTAGTAATGATAGTAATAATAATGATGATGATAAAATTTTAGTTACAGGTGGATATGTACATGGTGGTATTAATAATGATCAATATACAGGTAAAATTGGTGCGTTGGTGGTAATAGAAATACAACAACAAAAAATAATTTATTCTCAAAAAATTATTGATAAAATTAACAAATTATCAAGAGATTTAGCAAGACAAATTGTTGGATTTAATCCTAAACGAATTCATAAAGATAGCAAGGATGATAATAATAATAATATCGAAGATGATGATGATAATGAAATATTAATGAATCAAGAATTTATAATAGGTGGTGGTGTTAATGGTGAGACCGTTGAACAAGTATTGAAAAATTATGAAAAAGATTTTAATTTGAAAATTAATATTTTAGAATTTAAACGTTGGGAATGTGGAAAACTATAAGATGTCATGTAAAATGTCAACTATGTAATGAAATAAATATTTATTAAAAATTTTTATACATATGTAATTATTATTGAATACATTTTTCTTTGAGAAAAAAAGACAATTTCCCAAAAAAGAAAAAAAAAACCAAACGTACATATATATACAACATTTACATTAACTCACTTTCTACATTTTTAAATGATTGATCATAATTCAATTGCGCCCAATTTTTTGCTACGTTCATGGCATTCGCGCCATATTCCCACATTTCTTCCATTTGGGATTGCCTCGTGCTCCACAAAGCAACCCAACAAACTTTTAATAAAAATAATGTAATTATGCTACCTAAAATTGTCCAATCACCATATTTTGCGTATATCGTATGGATTTTTTCAACTCTCCTAATACGGTTACTTTCATCATCATCATTTGAAGGTATCAATGGTAGAGGTAGATCAAAACTAAATATTTGATTCGCTGCGGATGAAAATTCTACGTGTCGAATTCTACCAAGAGGATCGATTAATCCACTTGTTCCTCCGCCGTCGCATCGAACAACCCAATACCCATTTTCGATTGCTCTAGTGGATGCCATTTTTAGATGTTGTAACCCAATTATCGAGGACCAGGTTTGTGCAGGTTGTAGAACGATGTCGGCCTCCGAAGCAGTTGTTAAGAGCTCGGGAAAATCCATATCGAGGCATATCGCACCCGAAACATTTATGGAAATGGAATCCTTGGAAATTTTATTAAAAATTTCGATGTTTTCGACCCGGAGGTTTCCACCTGGTCCACTTTCAGTTGAATATTCTGCAATGGGAACTGGATGAGTTTTTTGATAATCAAATACTGTTTCGTTATTAGGACCAATTAAGGTCAACATATTTTTTTTTTTAAATCTCGCTGATCCCCCTTCGGAAATAGTATACGTAAGTCCTAAATAAAATTTTTTCTTATTGGCAAGTTTTTTTGCTCTTGTCATTAATAATTCTAATTCATCATCATCTCTCAGATCCACGGCGGATTCTGCCCAAAGAATAATTTTTGAATTATGTTGGGTTGCTAAGGCATCAGTCAATTTCATCATTTTTNCCATTTTCGATTGCTCTAGTGGATGCCATTTTTAGATGTTGTAACCCAATTATCGAGGACCAGGTTTGTGCAGGTTGTAGAACGATGTCGGCCTCCGAAGCAGTTGTTAAGAGCTCGGGAAAATCCATATCGAGGCATATCGCACCCGAAACATTTATGGAAATGGAATCCTTGGAAATTTTATTAAAAATTTCGATGTTTTCGACCCGGAGGTTTCCACCTGGTCCACTTTCAGTTGAATATTCTGCAATGGGAACTGGATGAGTTTTTTGATAATCAAATACTGTTTCGTTATTAGGACCAATTAAGGTCAACATATTTTTTTTTTTAAATCTCGCTGATCCCCCTTCGGAAATAGTATACGTAAGTCCTAAATAAAATTTTTTCTTATTGGCAAGTTTTTTTGCTCTTGTCATTAATAATTCTAATTCATCATCATCTCTCAGATCCACGGCGGATTCTGCCCAAAGAATAATTTTTGAATTATGTTGGGTTGCTAAGGCATCAGTCAATTTCATCATTTTTTCTATATTGGAGCCTGGAGGAGGTAGAACACATCCTACGGTTAGTTTACCGATATTTTCTAGATTACTATCTTCTAAATAATATAGACGATGGCTTCCAAAAATTATTATTACTAGCAACAAAATTATTAGCCCAAAACGAAGATACCAGTTCTGTATTGATAATTGTTCGGCTTTAATTTTCATTTTATTGATTTTGTTGTTATTTTGATTATCTTGATTATTTTGATTATTTTGCAGGAATGGAGTTTCTTCTTCACCTTCTTCACTAATAAGATCGATTAAATGATTCTCGTTGCTGTTGTTGTTGTTATTTTCTAATTGTTGTACTTCAAATTTATTTTTCATATGATAATAAATAAAATAGTCCGTGGTTATTTGGGCCATTAAAGCTAAAATAATATTAACGGCACTTAATCCTCCAATGCTTGTGATTTGCATTATGGGATCACCTCCGTATCCTGAATTATTTATCGTATATGCCCAATCGCCCCACGATCCTAGAGGGATATATCGTCGAAACATTGACCAAGTAATGGTCCATAGAACTGGGAATAAAAACAAATAGAATTGTGAAGTTGTATAGGAATTATTTTCATCACTATTTAAAATTTTATCATTAAAAAATTGGTTTCGTTTAATAAATTTTATTAAGTATTTCGTAATTATCATCGGCAATAACGTTAAAAGTGCTACTGCAGCTCCAACTATCGTTAAAACCCAAACGTTAGCAAAATAACTATCCGAAGGTGCGCCTTGTTCACTATAAGAAAACCCGGTCCCAATTGCCAAAGAAACAAACAACCACAAATTGTTTGTAATGGAATTAATTCGAACAAGTAGAAATATTAGGGGAAGGTTAAAAAACGGTAATATTGATATAGGTGAGGCACCTAAGCCATACAGAGACAATAGAAAAACCAATAAATATAGGGGTCGAAAAACAAATAGCTTTTTAAAAATCATTTTAAACATTTTTTTTTTTATCATTTATTTTCGAAATCGAAAAAATTGGAAAAAAAAAAAATTAAAATGAAAAATGAAAAAAATCGCGCTTAATAATAATAAATTATCTAATCTCGTTGATCCTTACCCAATATCGTTCTAAATTTACTAAAATGTAAACAATGACAATCTGGTTTACCAGTAAAAAAAAAGTGGCTTTGTAGAAGTCCATTTTAAAAACTTTTATTTCATTTTTTTAATCAAACCTTCATCTATAAAATTCGGGTATGACAGAATTTCTCTTAATATGATCAGTGGTTATGTTGCATGTTCATAGAAAGATCTTGGACTGTGATATTAGATCTTATATAAGCAACTTTGCTATTCACATTATTGTAAGATAGTAGAGTTTAAACATAACCAAAATAAACATAAATGAAAAAAAAAAGTTATAAGTGAAGATGCAGAGCAGGAAGATTTTGATGATAGATTTAAGAAAATAAAAAAGTAATAAATTGAAAATTAATCAAATAAAAAATCTGCAATAACAATATAAAATGTAAAAAAAAAATATTTCATCTAAAATACTTTAAAAATTTATTAAATACTTGAATATTATTTTATTTTTATATGTCCTGCCATTAACAAATAAATCATAATTCTTATTCTTTATTGATTGACTTATGTAATTGTGACTAGACAAATTTAATTTATCTTGATCACTATTTACTATTTGAGAGTCAAATGATATTTAAACAATTGTTAATATAAAATAACCTGATCTTCTCCTTATCACATATACAGGTATTGGTGTTTTGGATTTGATCTAAGTCAATATATTTTTATAGTTTGTATTTGATTTTTACACTTTTATAAAGATATCTATTGTAATTATTTACAAGAGTTACAACCAGTTAAGGATGGAAGACTCAATTGATATCAAGGTTGGCTCAATAATTGCACCTTTGGCTAATTAATTTTGTGCCAACTAAATTTTAATTCAAAGGCTAATTAAATTGCATTGGCTAAATTCTGGCTCAAAGACTAATTAATTTTTTACTGGCTAAATTCTGATGCAATTTCTAATTGGCTAGCACAATTCTGATTACATGATAATAGTTGATCAAAATTAAATTATTAATTAACTTTACCAATATTGATATTTTAATACATTGTCAGCAAGAAAGAGCATTAAAAATCCCATTCTACTGGAATCTTATAGGATAGCAACACCCTTTATTAATAAATTTTTTTATATAGACAGCAGTGGGATTGTGACCTATTGACTCTTTAAGAATTTATTCTTTTAGGAGTGGTTGGTTAGGTGTATACATGTCGTCAAAACTAATTTGACCTTGACTCAACTCTTAAAATTTCAATTTTTAATTGCGTCTGACTCAATTAATTGCATCAGTTACTAGTAAAAATCAAAATTTGCCTTGACTCAACTCCAATTTTTCTCAATTTTAATTGCGTCTGACTCAATTCAATAGTTTTGACAACATGTATAGTTAGGTGATTAATATTAATTATAGTCAATTTTTATTCTTTTATATGTATTTTAGTTTACTATTGTACTAATATTGAAAACGAATAAAGAGGAAATCTCATTTGTTATTTAAAAAAAAATATATATTTTAATATATTGTCTTAAAACAGCTATAATTTGATGGATTTTAATGTTACAGAAATGAAATATATATCACCTTGTAGCTAAGAACCAGATCTTTCAATTTGTCATAGGAATATTATAGTAAAAAATCACTTCTAGTTACGTAAAATTGATTTTAAATTAAAGATAAAATTAATTATTTTTAAAAATTTAAAAATAATTATTTAATAAATTTTTAATTGTACCAGCCAATTAGAATTGCACCATTATTTAGCTTTTGCGCCAGGATTTCATATGGGCTGATTTGTTTCACTTCGATTATATCACTTAGTATGGTGTATATTCAATTTTGTCACTTGAAAATGATCATCAATTTAACCAATAAAATTATAAATATTTGATTAAAAGTATTCGAACGCGACATGCTTTGTTATTATATTATATTAAAATGACTACATGTACTTTTCCTTGCCTGCTTTGTTCTAAAATTTATGATACGAAGAAAAAACTCCAAAGTCATGAACGTACAAAACACAAAAACAATAAATCCATTCCACACTATCATATACTTGATAAACCTTCTGAAGAAATATTGTCCTTTTATAGAGATGCAATAATAATTCGTCTAAAGAGTAGCCTGGGGTTTAATAGACACTTAATTGGAAAAAAACATATAGTAATTGATGCATTTCCAGAGAGTGTATTTTTATCTTTATTTGAAAATGAGAATAGCTTTAAATACATTCCAAGTCAACGAAAGTATCAATGTATTTTGGAAGGTGCCGTAGGTGAAGAAATATTAAAAAGTATATTAAAATATGATCAAGTTATATTTCGTGAAAATAAGAATACTTCAACAAAAGGTTATATTTTACTTGAAGACAACGATGGGCAATATAAATTAACATTTATTTGGAGACAAAAGGAGTGGAAAGAGAATGATAGACTTTTTTTAACTGGGATTTTATCAATTAATTTTATTACCAATTCTGGCGGATTTATTAATGAGTAAGTGTAATTATATATAATATTTTGAATTGTTTTTATTTTATTTTAATTAATTTATTTAATTTAATTATCAATTTATTTATTTAAACGTTTATTTATTTATTGCATTTATTAATTTATTTAATAATTAATTAATTATTTTTTATTTAAATATTTATTTAAATATTTATTTATTAATTTATTTAATTATTAATAGTGAAGAAAATCAAATATTACCATCTGTTCAAGAATCATCATCTAATGGCAATCACATTTTACATACAATTAATAAATATAATGTATCTTCTATTCTTTCTCAATCAAATAACAATAATGTTCAAATTTATAATAAACCACGTTATAGATATATTTTACCTTATTCCCAATTTAAAAATATTTCTTTGAACAATAAATAATTTATTTTTTTATAATTTATAGAATATATAAAAATTATATAACAATAGATGTATTNCAAAGTCATGAACGTACAAAACACAAAAACAATAAATCCATTCCACACTATCATATACTTGATAAACCTTCTGAAGAAATATTGTCCTTTTATAGAGATGCAATAATAATTCGTCTAAAGAGTAGCCTGGGGTTTAATAGACACTTAATTGGAAAAAAACATATAGTAATTGATGCATTTCCAGAGAGTGTATTTTTATCTTTATTTGAAAATGAGAATAGCTTTAAATACATTCCAAGTCAACGAAAGTATCAATGTATTTTGGAAGGTGCCGTAGGTGAAGAAATATTAAAAAGTATATTAAAATATGATCAAGTTATATTTCGTGAAAATAAGAATACTTCAACAAAAGGTTATATTTTACTTGAAGACAACGATGGGCAATATAAATTAACATTTATTTGGAGACAAAAGGAGTGGAAAGAGAATGATAGACTTTTTTTAACTGGGATTTTATCAATTAATTTTATTACCAATTCTGGCGGATTTATTAATGAGTAAGTGTAATTATATATAATATTTTGAATTGTTTTTATTTTATTTTAATTAATTTATTTAATTTAATTATCAATTTATTTATTTAAACGTTTATTTATTTATTGCATTTATTAATTTATTTAATAATTAATTAATTATTTTTTATTTAAATATTTATTTAAATATTTATTTATTAATTTATTTAATTATTAATAGTGAAGAAAATCAAATATTACCATCTGTTCAAGAATCATCATCTAATGGCAATCACATTTTACATACAATTAATAAATATAATGTATCTTCTATTCTTTCTCAATCAAATAACAATAATGTTCAAATTTATAATAAACCACGTTATAGATATATTTTACCTTATTCCCAATTTAAAAATATTTCTTTGAACAATAAATAATTTATTTTTTTATAATTTATAGAATATATAAAAATTATATAACAATAGATGTATTTAATAAAATACAATCATATATTACATTTAAAAATTTAACAAATAAAGTAAATAAAATTGTTTTATTTTTATATTATTGCAAATTGTGTTTACATTATATTATTCACATATATTAATATTTTTATATGTAATTTCGTTTGGAATATCATTAATTAAGTAAAATATTTTTCGATTTTCATAAACTAATATATCATAAACAACTGGTTTGTTTTTTTTACCACTACCTATTGTTGTTCCTCCAAAAAATAATCGTACCTAATGTATAATAACAATATTAGTAAATATAATATTTAATAGAAAAAATAAAATAAAATAAAAATACCAGACAATGATTCCTTTTTTCAATGCTACTTGTTGAAAATAATCTAAATGCTAAATTTTTTTCTTTTAATTGACGCATAAAAAAAGGTATATGCATTGTTAACATATGCATATATGGTGTCAC
Source organism: Diversispora epigaea (assembly GCA_003547095.1). Classification (NCBI taxonomy): domain Eukaryota; kingdom Fungi; phylum Glomeromycota; class Glomeromycetes; order Diversisporales; family Diversisporaceae; genus Diversispora; species Diversispora epigaea. The sequence goes on along the minus strand of PQFF01000029.1, from coordinate 49,351 downwards.
ATCTTCCTTTCTATATATTTCAAGAATTACTGTTGCAGTATTTATTTGCCCTCTTGCAGGTTGACTAAATGTTTTTACCCAATTTTTTGCATTATTTTCAAATGTTAATATTTCTTCTTCTGTATAATTTGGCTTTCTCATAAATTCATATAATTGATAAAATTCTTTCCATAAATTTTCAATTATTATTCCACGTACTCCAGAAATAAATTCACTAACAAGAAAATGTTGTAACATTTTTTTTTTGTCTGGTCCCATAAGTGAAGTCCAACTCCAACTACTTCAAGATGAATTATTACGATAGAATTCAAAATGAATATTAAGTTCACTCATTTTTTTTTCAATTTTTTCTTTAATATTTCGTTCAAAATCATTTTTTCTAAATAAATCTTTGAATAAGGATTCCATTAATATATCTGATATGCGTAATAATGTATGAAGCTCATCAGGTATATAATTGAGTAAATCAATAACAGGAAATATTGAAGATTTTTTGTTTCCTAAATAATATATTAGATTAATATATTTAATTTTTTAAATAAAAAAAATAATAATTACTCAACCTTTTTTATTTCCAGTAGGTGGCCATGATAAATTCATATTGTGACGTGATTTAATATCACATTCACAATATAAACAAAAATAGTTTGAATTTGGAGCATTTAAGCCCATAATAATATATAAAAATTTCCAATCACCCGAAAAGAAAAATTCAATTGGCCAATGATTACCATCTTCATCAATTATTCTATTTTGTTTTAAATCCATTAATTGTAATGCAAATATTTTACCAACTTTATCTAAAATTTCATATGTTTCTTTTCCTATATATAAACATATACTAAAAATAAAGTTAATTTATTATTAAATTTATTTTAAATATTAATATTAATTAATTTGTATAAATACCTATATTGTTTATCAGGTTTAAGTACTTCTTCTCCTTCATTTAATAAACAAAAAGTAATCATCACATGGTTTTGCTTTCTTCCTACATTTCTTCCATCTCCTTCAAGTTTAATATAAAGAGTATCTCCAGGAATTATTACTGGATTTTTTCCTTTTTTCCAAATTGGAATTAATATTTTAAGCAAAGTTACCAAAGAACGAAAAGCACCATTTCCTATTTCATTATTATCTACCAAAATATCATTGATAATTTCACTATTATAATTATTAGTATTAGATTGATTAACATCTTGATCTATATTAAAAATTTCCACAGGTATTTGAGCATTTATAAGCTTATTTATTTCATTTCTACGGTCAGCAACTAAATATTCACGAAAAAGACTAGGTACAACAGCTGCCAAATGTCTATAACCATCGTGACCTAAAAGTGCTTCATCACATACTCTTACTACAGCATCCAATCTAATTTTTGAATCTAAATTTTTAAATTTGATTTGAATTTGATTTTCTTTATATTCAAACTCAATATAATGTGGAAAAATAATAGATTGTTCTAATGAATCTGTTAACTTGTGCTTTACAATTAATTCATCAACAGTTTTTTTTACATCTTTTTCAAAACTTTTAAGTCTTTTGTGTTGTTGTGAACGTGAGGTAATATCTTCAAATGGTTTAATTTGTTTATTAACTTTTGTTGTAATAATAGAATTTGGATTCATTTGAATACGTATATTATGTAAGGATTCAATATCAAATCCAAAAACACGAGGTCCAGAAAGTTTAGAGTTTTTCCAATTAATTTTCTAATTATAATAATATAAATAGAATTGATTTATTATATAATTTAGTATTATTAAATTAATTACATGATGAAATTTAAATAAAATTAATATAAAATTAATAATATATCCAGTTTGAAATAAAAAATTAATTATACATAATTATATAAAAATAAATTACATGTTGAGTTTNTATTAATACAAATTATTAAAAAAATTATACAATTAAATTTTAAATTAACTATACCTTTAAAAATAAATTAACAACTGCCGAAGCTGATTTTGTACTGTTAACACTCCATTCAGCACGTCCTTCCTTCCAAGCAACTGTATAATTTACTTTTGAATTGGATACATATTTCGTTTCACATTTAACCCCTCTTTCAGCAATTTCTGTTTCGACTATATAGTTGTCAGGTATTGGATATTGAGGTACATTATTACAGTTTGGTTTTTGAGTTAATTTTGGTGTTATAGGATAAGTTCCTAGTGCAGTAATATTATAATATGAAATATATGTTCGCCCCTTTGATTTATATTGAACCTCAATTCTCAGATTTTTTAGATAGTCATGTATAAAAACGCGACTAGAGAAAGAACTGGCTATAAAATATTTTTTAGATATTTTGTAAAATAAAATAAAATAAAATATAATATAATATAATAAAATAAAATAAAATAAAATAAAATAAAATATTTAAATAAATACCTTCTAAAACTTGATTATCTATATTTGGACCTTCCGCACTCTCATCTCTGTCATTTTCTTTATTAATACCGCTTTCTATATTTCGGTCTTTCGTCATTAAAATATTGGTTTTAACTAGTTTTTATATTTTATAAATAAAAAAAACATATATATATTTATTCTTTTTATATATTTTTAATACAGGTAAGAGACAGCTTGCGTACTGATTTCACAAACGATTCCACTGAAAACGGATTCCCAACGGATTCCCAAGTCGCGATTTCGGTGTAAAAAGTCCTCAGCAATTGGTTTATGCATTTTAACATCACATATTTGTCACGTTTTAGTCATGTGTTAAGATCAAAATTCGGGATAATCTCTAAAATTTAATTAGGGATATGAGCCAAATCGGCCCATATGTAACTATTGCGTCAAATTCCACTGTAACTAAATTCTTGGCTCAATTTGTATTGTGTTTACCATCCCTATAACCAGTTGTAACTAATTGTACCATAAGAAAAATTTAATTGTACACTTTTTTTAAATTACATCAAGTATTATTACACTTCTAATATAACACAAGTAGGTCTCAATTTGTTATGTTTTTTAAAAATTTGTTTCAATATAATGAAAAAATTTAAAGTAATGTAAAATTTTATAATATATTCTTACTGATTAAATAAAAAAAAATACAGTTGAACCTGTATAAAAGCATACTGCATATAAGCATAACCTGCCTAAATGCATAAATTTTTGTGGCCAGAGTTGGGCCATATAGGTTATAAGCATACGCATAACGTGCATATGTATAAAAATATTCTAGATTATATAGACGTATATAAGCATAATCACGTGTGTCGGTAATGCAAAATTTATCATCACCTCATTGTCATCATCACCATTATTTATCGTTTATTCATCCATTTCCGTTCTTCATCACCTCGATCATTTATTTATTTTTTTATTCTTTTTTTTTTATTCCTTTTAATTCTTTTTTTATTCATTCATTCATCTATTCCATCATTATTTCGATCATTTTATTTTTTTGTCCATTCATCATTATCACATCGTCATGATCATCTCGATCACTATTTTTTTTTTATCCAATCACTTATTCATCCATTTTTATCTCCTCAATCATTTATTTTTTTTATTCCTTTTTTTTTTATATTTTTATTCTTTTTTTTAATTCTTTTTTATTCCCATTCCGTTCATCATCATCATATTTTTTTCGGCTATTCATTATTATTACCATATCATTATTATCTCGATCACTTTATTTTTTTTTCATTCATCCATTTCCATTCTTCGTCATCACCTCGATCTTTTTTTTTATTCTATTCCGTTCATCATCATCATTATTTTGATCATATTATTTTTTTCGTCCATTCATAATTTTTTATGTAATTTTTTTTTGTGACATCATTAATTTACATAAGCATACCTGCCTATAAGCATAGGATTTTGCCGGCCCGACACCATGCTTATATACAGGTTCAACTGTANTTCATCCATTTCCGTTCTTCATCACCTCGATCATTTATTTATTTTTTTATTCTTTTTTTTTTATTCCTTTTAATTCTTTTTTTATTCATTCATTCATCTATTCCATCATTATTTCGATCATTTTATTTTTTTGTCCATTCATCATTATCACATCGTCATGATCATCTCGATCACTATTTTTTTTTTATCCAATCACTTATTCATCCATTTTTATCTCCTCAATCATTTATTTTTTTTATTCCTTTTTTTTTTATATTTTTATTCTTTTTTTTAATTCTTTTTTATTCCCATTCCGTTCATCATCATCATATTTTTTTCGGCTATTCATTATTATTACCATATCATTATTATCTCGATCACTTTATTTTTTTTTCATTCATCCATTTCCATTCTTCGTCATCACCTCGATCTTTTTTTTTATTCTATTCCGTTCATCATCATCATTATTTTGATCATATTATTTTTTTCGTCCATTCATAATTTTTTATGTAATTTTTTTTTGTGACATCATTAATTTACATAAGCATACCTGCCTATAAGCATAGGATTTTGCCGGCCCGACACCATGCTTATATACAGGTTCAACTGTAAAATGAATTTATCATAAATAGAATTCTGATAAATAACTAAATTTGCTAAGATTTATTAAAAATAAACAGTCAATTTTTTCTGATTTATAAATAAAAATTTTCATTTTATGAATTTTTACAAATAAAATATCCAATTAATATATATTTGTGTCATTAATAGGATTTCAATTTTTGTTTATTTGACTAGTATCTTTTAATTAGATTTTTTGAAAGCTTCAGCTTTTCAATTATACTTGCATGCAAAATTATTTTGGGATTTTGAAATTGCAATTTTGAAAAAAAAAATCTAATAGTTTTTCATAGAAGATGAAATTATTTTACTTAAAACTTGAAATTTTTTAACTACTCAGATAAATTTCTTGATTAAAAATACATATAACTAGATACTTTTTTACTTCTATATATAGAATAAATTTTGCATATATCTCAAAAATTTGAAATCAATTTTGAGAACATGTATATTCTCAATAATTAGTTTATAATAAAAACAAAATATTTTGATTATTTACTTGCATACAAAATTTTTACATATTTATTATAAAAAAGAGAAATAGGAAAAACTTTGTAAAAATCTAATAAAATTAAATTATACAAAAACTATATAATTTTTATATAATTTTTTCATTGTTATTGGTATTGTTATTAAGTATAATAACATATATTGTAAAGTGTAATATTATACAATTACTGTGCTGTATATGTGTTATCCAAATTATTTTTTAAAATGTCAAATACAAATTTCAAATTATTAATATAATACCAAATCTCAAATATTATATAATTTCAAATTCCAAATTCTGAGTAATTTGAATAACATGTATATTATGCTGTATAAAAATTAATATAACTTTCTATATTTTATAATATTCAAATATAATTAATAAATTATTTGAATTAATATATTTTTTTCTATATTTCTTAACCTGCTATATGATTATATAAAGTCATATAAATGATTTATAAAATAAATTATAAGATTTTCAGATATTTGTCAACTAATTTTTATTAGTTAATTTTAAAGATTTCATTATTATTTTTAGAGAATATTTACAAGACCCTAAACAACACTGGTCAAATAGAAAAAAATAGGACGGTTTTATCATGAATAGGATTCTGATTAATGGCTAAATTTGCTAAGATTTATTAAGTATAGGCAGTCGATTTTTTCTAATTTATAAATAGGAATTTCCGATTCATGAATTTTCACAAATAAGATGTCCGATTTATGCATATTTGAGCCATCAATAGGATTCCGATTTTTGTTCATTCGACCAGTGCAATTTATAAATATGTTATATTGAAGTTTACTTAATTATTATAGTAAATTTTTTAAAAAATTGCTTATTCTTAATTAAAATTTGAAAATTTACTTACAAAAATTATATTTTTCTCATCTTATTTTCTAATTTAGTATTATTTAACCTATTTATGAATTGTTTAGAATCTTATATTTTAGTAATGGCAAATAATCCAAATGACCTAAATAACCAAAGTTATTAAATTATTTTATTCAAATTTCAAATAACTAGATTATTTAAACTAACCAATCATAATTTACTAATAATTATATATTTGATTTTTAATATTAATTACAATTGAAAATATCGATAATTTTAAAGTTTTTAAAATTATTAATAATTATTATTATTATTTATTTATTATTATTTATTATTAATATTATTGTTATTATTGATGAATTAATTTTTTCAAGTTCATTAATGGTTACTATTACTATTTATTTATTAATATTTATTATTACTATTATTATTATTATTATTAACAATAACAATATTAAATTTGTAAAAATTCTTTAGCATTAGAAAATTATAAAAATAATCAAATTTACTAATATTATTTAATGTCAAAAATTATAACATTTAAAAAATAATAATTTATAGAAATAATTGAAAATATCACATGTCATCAAGATCTAATTTTTATTGGTTATTCAAATGAATTTTCAAATGACTTTTACATAATTTTTAAATAACTGAGTTATTTAATCATTTGTTATTTGCAAAATGACCATTTTTAAATGATCCCAATGACTAGATCATTTGAAGGTCATTTGAGGGTCATTTCAAAATGGACAAATAAATAGATTATTTGTCATCCCTGCTATATTTACAGTGATTATATAATTACTATAATATATCAATATATAGTAACTAAAATAGTAATTATACAATAACTATAATATAATAATATTACAAATTCAATGTTAACTATATAGTAGTTTAGTAAAATGATAAATAAGGATTTAATTTTATTAATTTATCCACAATAAGTATAGCAATATTACAAATGTATAGTAACTGTTTATGAATTTAATTAACTATACGATTATTATAATTATTATTGTAATATAATATTATAAATTTTATACAGTGACTATATAGTTAAAAAATCAAGTAAAGAAAAAGTTTCAAACTCAAGAGGCATTATCACAACAATTTTCAAAATCACATGCCTAAAATTTCAATTGAAGCCCTAGCTAAAATAGTCATAGAAAAAAAAGAAAAAAAAATCATTCAAATGATACCTAATAGTATTCAGAATAATACAAGTTGTTAGAAAATATTTAAATTAACTGAAATTTTAACCAAAAGCTCTAGCCAGAATTCTTCTACAATTTTTCAATTGTTTAAACTCAATTATTTAATAAAGCCACTAATGCTGAACATGGTGTAATTTATGTTAATTAGAATGGAATTTTACATTGGCATTATTATGAAAAAGAACTCTTAATTCAAATTGATAAATTATAAGATAAAAGTGACAAGAAAAAAGCAAAAGGTATAGTATATAACAAAATATTAGAACAATTTTTCATTCTTTATAAAAAAAAATCTGAAGAAAAATAATGGATTTACAACTTCTTGTAAATATTTATAAGAAAAAAATCAAAGAAGTTGTAAAAATATTAAAAAAATAGAAGGGAATATATTAAAACATATAGCATAAATTCTATATCAGAATTAATTAATAATAAAATTCAAACTATTGTAAAGTATTTCTTTAAGAATTAGAATAACTCTATTGATAATTCTTCAAATGATTTATTAAAAACTGAGATAAGTATATTAACCAAATCGCAAGCCTCAAATTTTGTTGATTTACTAAAAGACAAGTATTAAGTCAAGTCATTGATTTCTGATTTGAAAAAAATATCAGAAGTCAAAATAAGTAAACAAGCCAAATCTCAAGTTTCCAATTTCTCTGATTCAAAAACCATGTCATCTATATTATCTATATCTCAAGTTTCCAATTCTTCTATCATAAAAAATTTATTAGAGATTAAAGTAATATCTCAATCACATTTATTCCTTTGACTCATATTTATAAACACTCTATAACAATTCTTCAAGTTTTAACTCTGATCTGATTTTTCTGACAATAATAAGACAAGTATGTATAATGTATTCTTATAATGAATGTTATATATTCAAGTAGCGAAAATAAAATTTATTTTAGAAAATAAACATGATCTACTATATAAATTAAAGATACTATATTTTGGTCATTAATAAGTTTACTTTTATATATGCCTAGATATTGATGATTGCACAATATTGAATAAATTGCTTTGAATATAACGTTGTTAACCATATATATATACCTCATCTATTAGTATTTATTAACATAACAATAATAATAAATTTTCAAATCCGATATAAATAATTAAGCGAATACTTTATTAATAGTAAAAAATTATTTTTTTGACATCTTTAATCACATATCGAATGATCAAATTTTCGAATCAACAAACTATACGGAATTTGGAATTATATAAATAATATAGTATTTGAGATTTGGGACTATATTAATAATTTGGGATTTGCAACAAAAATTCTTTGACTATTTGCAAATATACGCCTATTCCTTATCATACTCACAAAAAAATACATTCAATCTTGGATTTGCAAGCAAGTCCATAAGTCTACAATACCAGGTTTAACTTAACTCTTCAGGTTCAACTCACTATATATCCGAATCATTATATATAACCTAGAATAAGTGAAAATAATATAAATATTTCCAATTTGTTATTGTTTCATTTATCACTACAAGTTATGAAAGTCATGCGTGATACCATCTTGAAAAAATAATAATAGTTCAAAAACTAACCAATTACATACTGTATATGTAAACAGAAAAAAAAAAAGAATTAGCTGTTTTATTTTAAAAATTTTTAAAGAAAATTAATAAAAGATAATATAATTTTTAGTTAATTCATTGTTATTAATCCTTGCTATTACTTTTATGTTAATTTTACAATTGTTATGCATATTAACTCTTTTATAATTACAATTGTTATTATTTGTTATTATGTTAATTCTTGATGAAATCAATCGCGTATTAGATAAATTGTTATAACAAAATTGGTTAATATTATTACATAAGCATATAATTTTCATTATCGGATATAGTAATATTTTGTTAAATTCTAATAATGTATGCTCTCACCATGAATAATGTCTTCTTCGTCTTCTTCGACACCGGTACCACCACAAAGATTTATTCCCGCCTCACAACTTCTTAAACCTATCCCACTACAAAGAACTGGTGAGATAAAAATAAAAGATCTAAAACCATGGATTCGTGGTTTCGATCTAAAGTGTATCATTTTACAACACCGTAAGTAAAATAAGCGTAAGTTTTTATTTTTATTTTATCATTTTTTACACTATTCCTGGAAAAAATTTAATTTATTTAAAAAGCTTGACTTTGCTCTCTCTTTTCTTTTTCTCTCGTTCTTTTTTTTTTTTTTT
>PQFF01000029.1:20373-39730 GCA_003547095.1 Diversispora epigaea | reverse complement strand
TTTTTTTTTTTTTTTGTAGTTTCTCATCGCTCACTAAAAACTGTGACAGAAGTTGAATTGCATAGTTTTCTTGTTGCGGATGAAACTGCATTATGTACTTTGGTCATTTGGGAGAATGGTCAATATTTTAAAAGCGGGGATATTGTGCAAATCAATCAAGGGTAAATTAATAATAACAATAATAATAATAATAATAATAAATTTGACTACTTTGATATTTATTTTATTGAAATTTTTCCTAATTTTCTTTTCTATTATTTTTTTATACAGTGAAACCAGAATTCATGAAGATACATTTGAGCTTACTGTAAATAGTAACTATGGAAAGATAAAAGTTGTTGATTGGTAAATATATTAAATATTATAATTATTATCAAAACATTTATTATTATCAAAATATTTATTATTGTAGTCATTTAATCAAAATCAAAATGAAATTATATATACATATATATATATAATTTCAAAAGGGATGTTTTGACTTATGTAGAAAATGAATTTCCTAATTTATCAAGTTTCTTGTGGGTTCAAACCGATAATAAATATGTAAGTGCTTTCTTTTCATAAAAAATGAGACCATGTTATTAACGTGATTTTAATGACAAGTTTAAAAATAAATTTGTTCTTCTGGGTTTAAACTATATTATATTGTAGTTAAAGCCTTTTCCAAATTTTTGACTTTAATTCTTTCAAAGGGCGTTAATTGAACATTAAATTGAAAAAAAGTTAATCGAATTTTTGATGGTTTATAAATTACCATTAAATTTCTTTTTGCACAAATAGATTGCAAAAAATTATTAACATTATTTATTGTCTTTTCTTTATTAGATACCAATGTCAAAAAATCGAGTACCCGTCGATCCAGTAAATTTTCAACCTATTGTTGAACCTCAATCTCAACCTCTGAAAATTGAATATGGACAAGAAATGTCTCAATCATCTACTACTATTTCGGAAATCAAACAAGAGGAGGATTCTAAAATCAAAATCAAGGAAGAAGAAGAAGAGATGACAGGTGGCATTGAACAACCACCACCCCGAACTCAACATTGGCGATCACAAACGCAATATCAAAATAATCAACATCAATTAAATCAATCAACTCAATCAACCCAATCAACTCAATCAAGTAGCGGTGAACCACAACGACAACAACAACAACGTCCATTGAAACGTAAAATGTCATATCAAAGACGTGATAGTTGGTATGATCGTGAACGTGATCAACAACAGGATAGAGATTCAATGAGAGGAGGAAGTCGAAATCAAGATAACAGACGTGGCGGCGGCGGCGGACAACAACAGTCACAGCAGTCACGGCGTTCTATTAGAGGAGGAAGTGGAAGTGGAGGTGGAGGTAATCGTGATTGGGATCGTGGTGGTAATAGTGGTAGAGAACGAGATAGAGAGCGTGAATGGGAATATGGTCGACCTCATACTGATCTTGATAGACCAGAAGAAGGTGAATTGATCGATATTGATTTTGCATGGATGAATAAAAATGACGCGAAAAAGCAAACTAGATTCGAATAAATTATTATTAAGACTTGTTATAATAATAATTAGATTATATCATGCAATCTAGAAATTTATTATGAATTGATTGTTCCGAATAAATATTTTTAAATATCTGTATGTGATTCATTTTTGAAAAAAAAATAATAATAAATTAAAAAATATAAATTTTTTTATTTAATTTAAATTAAGTATACATTTGGTATTTCACTTTTTATTATAATTGAATAATCCGGTCAATCCGAATCCGAATTGATCCCTTAATCCGGGTCCAGAACGGATATCCGCATCCTTAATTTAAGATCCAGATTCAATTGAGTGGATCCAGATTGATTCGTAGAACTCGGATCGGACCGAGTAGAAACTCTAGAAGATATATTCATAAAGTAATTGAGCAATTTACGTGTAACACAAATTGTACAAATTAGGCATCTACATTTTTTGGTACTTTTTTATCAAACAAACATGAAATTATTTGGATTGTTTCGAAAAAATTATTTTTACCGTTTTTAAGAAATGGTTTTTAAAGCTATTATTTTAGTTGGTGGGCCTTCTCGTGGTACACGTTTTCGCCCGCTTTCTTTAGATGTTCCTAAGCCCCTGTTTCCGGTAGCTGGCCATCCAATCATCTGGCATCATTTGGAAGCCTTATCAAAAGTCGAAGAATTACAAGAAGTGTTATTAGTAGGTTTCTACGAAGACAAGGTTCTTGAAAGATTTATCGAAGATTCCTCTCGTGATTTTCCTCAAATTAACATTCGGTAAAACCCATTCCTTTAAAAATTTAATATTTTAATAATGCTAATTACACTCTACATTATACTTACTTAATATGCTCATGAATTATTAAGTTATCTTCGTGAATATCAATCATTGGGAACTGCAGGAGGTCTATATCATTTTCGTGATGAAATTCAAAGAGGAAATCCCGAGCAAGTTTTTGTTCTTAACGCGGATGTGGCTTGTAGTCTACCATTAAATGAAATGATCAAATTTCATAATACACATCGTGGCTTATGTACAATATTAGGTACAAAGGTAAATAATGTGGGATTTTTTTTTCATTGGAATCAATTAGAGTAGTGATTTTTATATTAATGATTTTAATTTCCCCAAGAGTCGATTATAATTGATTTTGAGAATTGACTTTGATTTTGATTTTCATATATAAATTTACCAGGTCAATCGTGAAGAGGCCAATAAATTTGGTTGTCTTGTAGCGAAACCTGACAGTCGGGAAGTGTATCATTATGTTGAAAAACCAGAAAGTTTTGTTTCTGATTTAATCAGTTGTGGAATTTACTTGTTTGATTGTGCTATATTCAATGAAATGAAAAAGGCAATGTATAACAAAACTAATCAAGTCGAGTATCCTTAACGAAAAAAAATAAAATAAAATAGAAATAGAAGTAGAAATAGTACATCATCAGCTTATACTTCCTTAATTTTAATTCGATATTTTTAATAATTAATTCAGTCAAGATCAATTTCAAGAACTTGATGCTAAACTTCGATTGGAACAGGATATACTTCGCACGTTGGCAGATGCCAGAAAACTTTATGTATATGAAACAAAGGATTTGTGGATGCAAATCAAGACTGCAGGGTTAGAGGTTTATTTTTTAACTTGCGAATCAAAATAAATTAATAATTAAAATAATAATTATTAATCTGTATAGATCGGCAGTTCCGGCCAATGCATTATATCTTGCACAATATCAAAAAAATAATAAGGATCGGTTATTAAAAAATGAACCTGATGGACCAGAGATAGTTGGATGTGTCTATAAACATCCTAGTGCAATTATTGATCCTAGCGCAAAGGTTCGATTAATTCCATAATATATATAATTCTATTTAATTCTATATAATTCTATTTAATTCCATATAATTCTTTTTTTACATATCCTTAGATTGGACCTAACGTCACCATTGGAAATCGTGTAATTATAGGAAAAGGTGTTCGTATCAAGGATTCGATTATCCTGGATAACGCAGAAATTAAAAATAATGGTTGCATTTTAAACAGTATCATTGGTTGGGATTCAAAAGTTGGACATTGGACGCGTGTTGAAGGAACACCAACATCGAACCATGCAACAAGCATCACGCAGAATGGAATCAAAATCCAATCGATTGCTATTCTCGGTAAAAATTTATATATATATATATATATATATATTAATTAATGGATATATTTTTTTTATTTAACAATTAAATAATAATTATAACAATTATAATATTTTATAGCTAAAGGAGTTTCAGTCAAAGATGAAATTATCATTCGCAACTGCATCGTACTACCACATAAGGAATTAAAGACAAGCTGTCATAACGAAATTCTGATGTAATAATAGAGTTTATTTAAATTATTTATATTAACTGAAAAAAGAATATTATAATTATCTAAACTTAATTAAATAAATATGTATATATATATATATATGTATGTATATATATGTATGTATTACTAATTTTAAGGTTTGTATTTCATTTTTATAGTTTTTAGTTTTTAGTTTTATAGTTTTATAGAGGGTTTGTAGATATACATGTATATCACACATGTCATATATATTATTAGGTCATTACCCAATCTAGTTAATTAAATTTCAATGAAAAGGAATTCACAATACAAATAAAAATAATTATAATAATCATCTTTTATTACTCATATAATTTCTATGTNGTTGAAGGAACACCAACATCGAACCATGCAACAAGCATCACGCAGAATGGAATCAAAATCCAATCGATTGCTATTCTCGGTAAAAATTTATATATATATATATATATATATATTAATTAATGGATATATTTTTTTTATTTAACAATTAAATAATAATTATAACAATTATAATATTTTATAGCTAAAGGAGTTTCAGTCAAAGATGAAATTATCATTCGCAACTGCATCGTACTACCACATAAGGAATTAAAGACAAGCTGTCATAACGAAATTCTGATGTAATAATAGAGTTTATTTAAATTATTTATATTAACTGAAAAAAGAATATTATAATTATCTAAACTTAATTAAATAAATATGTATATATATATATATATGTATGTATATATATGTATGTATTACTAATTTTAAGGTTTGTATTTCATTTTTATAGTTTTTAGTTTTTAGTTTTATAGTTTTATAGAGGGTTTGTAGATATACATGTATATCACACATGTCATATATATTATTAGGTCATTACCCAATCTAGTTAATTAAATTTCAATGAAAAGGAATTCACAATACAAATAAAAATAATTATAATAATCATCTTTTATTACTCATATAATTTCTATGTTCTATGTATTTGTTATATTTGTCTTCTCCATATTAGTATAATAAAAATCTGTTGTTACATTCCATGTGACTAACCCATTTATTATAAATTTTGATCTTCATTAATTTAATTATACTAAACAATGATTATCCTTTCCTCTATGTTTTTGGTAAGTACACGAATAACAAAACCTAAAAATTATGCCACTTTTACTTCGGGGCCTACTCTTAAACAGGTATCTCGTTATGCTTTATTTTCAATATTATATTGCTTATTATTTTCCGTTTATTACTACAGTCATTATTACATATATGATGATTATTTGATTTCAGTTTATTCTTAAAGCTCAAGTTATAAATTTTTACAGAGAAATGATGAAAACTACAAAATGTAAGATTTTAATCATTTTTTGTTATCTTTTTAAAAAGATACATTTATTGATCAATTGATTGAATTTTATTTATTTTGAAATAAATATTAATAGTAATTCATAATAAAAATGATAAAAAAGAATTAAGAAAATGGATTAGACAAGAATTTAAAATTTATAAATCAGAAACAAATACTGTAAATAATAAAAATGTTATTAATACAAAAATTACAAAATTGACAAAATTAATTATTATTACTACTAATACAATATTCTCTATTAAAAAAAAATTTAGGAAAAAATTAAAGAATTACTTTCAAGAGGTAAAAAAGAATTTAAAAGAATAAGTGGACTCATAATGTTAAGTTCTTAAAGTTCTTCATAATAATAATTTATTTATTTTTTAATTCTATTGTAATATTATTTTTTTTAATTCTATTGTAATATTATTTTTTTTAAAAAAAATTTTGATTAATAATAATATCTTTGATAAAATAAATATTATTTATTAACTTATTTTGTTTTATTTATGAATTCTGAATTTTAATTTTAATAGTAATTCATCAATAAATATAATTGGGAGGAGAAATAAAAGAAATAATAAATAACTTAATCCTCCAGATTATATATGTCCCAAAATTGCATGTTATATAAAGTCAAAATAATTTTTCATAGGAGACAGGAAAGTTAAAAAAAAAAGAAACTTTAATAACTTCTTTAAATTAATTGATTAAAGATACATTAAATAGGATAGTTGTTTCACTTCAATATATAGACAAGAAAAATCAAAACCCTATTTTGAAAATGTGTAACTTTTGACATACTAGTCAAAAATAAGGCATTTTGGTTATAATAAAATTCAGCCTAATGATATCTGCTGTAACTATTTTTGAAAGTAGAAACAGTAATAAAATTTCAAAAAGTAGCTACAACCTGAAATCAAGTTATAACCTGAAATTGCAACCTGAAATCAAGTTATAACCTGAAATCAAAGTTGTAGTCTAAAAATAAATAATCTGAAATTAAAATAATAACATAAATTCACATAGTAATAAGTAACTACCTGAAGTTGTAACCTGCAACTAAAGTAATTATATTGATTAATAGATATATAGATTTTATTAAAATAAATTATTATTTTACATTTTAGCATGTATATTTAAGCTTACTTTATTTAAAATAAGTTGATTATTTCATACTTTAACATATTTATTTTATTAAAATAAATTAAAAATTATACTTTAGTATATTTGTTTGAATTTATTTTATCAAAAACTTATTATTTCACATTCTTACAAGTTTATTTATCAAACTCATTATTAAAAATAAGTATAAAAATATTTTATACTTAATAAAATTAAAAACTATATAAAATAAATTCAAAATTAAGTTGATTAAAATTTAAATTTACTTTAAATAAAATTCAAAATTATAAATATTGATTTAGAATTAAAGCTTAAAACTATATAATATAGATTGGAAATTGTATTAATTAAAGTTCAAAATTATGTAAATTAAAACTCAAAATTACATAATTAAACTCAAAATTATCTTAAATAAAGTTCAAGACTATAATATAGATTCAAAATTACAACTTAAAAATATGTAATATAAATTTCAAAATTATATATTATAGATTGAAGATTGTATACATGTCGTCAAAACTATTGAATTGAGTTAGACACAATTAAAATTGAGAAAAATTGGAGTTGAGTCAAAGCAAATTTTGATTTTTATTAGTAACTGACGCAATTAGTTGAGTCAGACGCAATTAAAAATTGAAATTTTAAGAGTTGAGTCAAGGCCAAATTAGTTTTGACGACATGTATAGAAGATTGTATTAATTAAAGTTCAAAATTAAATAAATTAAAATTCAAAACTATATAATTAAATTCAAAATTACCTAGGAAATTTTTTATAACAAAAGTTATTGAAATAATTCATTCGCAAAAGTTATTAAATACTAGTTGAATGAAAAAAACAAGTAAAATTTTTAACACAAATAAGTAGAGAGATATACAAATATACAAGAAAATTTGTAAATGATAATTAAATAAACAAAGAGATACACAAATAGGCAGTTAATTTTTGATTAATTTGTAATTGATTTATAACCAATTTGTGTCAAAATTTTACTAATTTTTAATCATTTGACATGTAAAAGGTTATTGGATTAATAATATTTACAAATATTACATTTTTTATAATAAAATAAATATTATAATTTCTACAAATATATATTTTATTAATAAAAATAAAAGTTATCAAATTAATAACTATAGATACAAACTTATTAACATAACTATACATGTTTTCAAAATTGATTTTAAATTTTTAAAGTATTTTGTCTTTTTGAAATTTATACAAAATTTATTTTATATATAGAAATAAAAAAAATATTTAGTTATATGTATTTTTAATTAAAGAATTTATCTGGATAGTCAAAAAATTTAAGATTTTCAGTAAAATAATTTTATTTTCTATAAAAAACTATTTCAACTTTTTTCTCCAAAATTGTAATTTCAGAATCTCAAAATAATTTTGTATGCAAGTATAGACATAACATATTTCAAAATTTAGATATATCAAGAACATATTCTAAACATGTATTTAACATATTAACTATATATGTCATCAAAACTATTGAATTGAGTTAAACATAATTAAAATTGAGAAAAATTAAAGTTGAGTCAAGACAAATTTTGATTTTACTAGTGATTAACGCAATTAGTTAAGTTAGATGTAATTAAAAATTGAAATTTTAAGAGTTGAGTCAAAGCCAAATTAATTTTGATAACATGTATAATATTAATACAAAACATAATTTATGATATATAATGTTAATGTAACTTAATTAAATCATATAATCATTAGTTAAAAATTTATAAAATCTATACATATCAGGTACCAAATAAGTATAGTATCTGCATTTAATTTTATATACTTATCAGATATCCAATAAGTGTGAAAAATATTTTTTTATATATATCAGATACCTAATAAGTGTAAAAAAATATTTTTATACTTATTAGGTATTTAATAAATATACAAAATTAGGCATAGATATTATACTTATCTGGTATTTAATATATATAAATTTTATAAATTTTTAATCAGTAAATATTTATTTATTAAAATTTAAAATTATAATTTATTACATATATAATTAATTATTAAAAATTTCATTAACTAATATAATAATATTAAAATTTATATTATGATCTAAATTATCTGTTTTATTTATACTAGTTTCATCTAAATTATTTAAATTATTTTTAAAAATTAATTATAAAATATTTACAATTTCTTTTAAAATTAAAGTAATTTCTGAAACTATTTGTTTATTATTTTTTGAAATTGAATTAATAATATTATTATTATATATCTCTTTTCTATAATGAAATAATTTATTTTTAACACTTGCTCTATAAGAAGTATGCATACTTAAAATATATTTAAAATATACTTAAAATATACCTAAAATATATTTAAAATTAAGTGTATTTTAAAAATATTTTAAATATATTTTATATACGTGTTGCCCAAATCCCAAATAATTTGGGATTTGGGATGCCAAAATGCACAAATTACTAGTATTTGAGATTTGGAATTTGGGATTTGGGATTTCGGCAAAAAATACTAATTATAATTTGGGATTTGGGATTTGGGATTTCGGCATTTGGGATTTCGGCATTTGGATTTTGAATTTGGGCGGCAGGTATAATATTTTACTATATTAATAAATTTTTTTAAATATAAACCTTTAAAATATTTCACTCCAATAACCTTTGAATACTTCCAACATAAATATAATATTTATGAAAGTTATTGGTATCAAAAATCTTCATTCTTATTAATAAAACATAATACTGCNAAACTATTTGTTTATTATTTTTTGAAATTGAATTAATAATATTATTATTATATATCTCTTTTCTATAATGAAATAATTTATTTTTAACACTTGCTCTATAAGAAGTATGCATACTTAAAATATATTTAAAATATACTTAAAATATACCTAAAATATATTTAAAATTAAGTGTATTTTAAAAATATTTTAAATATATTTTATATACGTGTTGCCCAAATCCCAAATAATTTGGGATTTGGGATGCCAAAATGCACAAATTACTAGTATTTGAGATTTGGAATTTGGGATTTGGGATTTCGGCAAAAAATACTAATTATAATTTGGGATTTGGGATTTGGGATTTCGGCATTTGGGATTTCGGCATTTGGATTTTGAATTTGGGCGGCAGGTATAATATTTTACTATATTAATAAATTTTTTTAAATATAAACCTTTAAAATATTTCACTCCAATAACCTTTGAATACTTCCAACATAAATATAATATTTATGAAAGTTATTGGTATCAAAAATCTTCATTCTTATTAATAAAACATAATACTGCAGAGGTTATTGATATTGATAACTTTTAATGATCTCTATTTTATTATAATAAACATAATATTTGCGAAAATTATTAATCCAATAACTTTCAATAACCTTTGAAAACAAAATTATTTCAATAACTTTCATTATAAAAAATTTCCTACCCTATAAAAATTACAATATTTAAAATATATTTCATTAAATATTTTTTAAGTATTTTTTAAGTATATAAAAAATTATTTAAAATATTATTATTTTATATTTAAAATATATTTAAAATATACTTAAAAAATACTTAAAAAAATACTTAATTTAGGTAATAAGTAAATATATTTTAGGTATATATTTAAAAAATATTTAAAATATTATTAAAACATATTTAAAATTAAGTATATTTTAAATATAAAGTTTTGTAAGAGGGGTTCAATCAGTTTCTAAACCTGTCTTAAAAGGTGATGACTATCCTTATATTTCAAACTTCACTCTATATATTTTTTACTTTCTATCCCTTAGTCCGTCCATTTTAGCGGATAAATTTGAACGCTGTTACCGACGGAGGTTTATCTTTCTTAATAAACACGTGGGATGAACAGGAACTCTTGAAATAATATTAAAGATATTATTCAAGGAAACTATTAGTCAAAATAGATACAACTACTACTAATAGGTAGGTTCTAGAAGTTGAATAAACTACTGTTAATAAGTGTATTGATTAGTGTTAACTACTAATATCACGAGACGGCGCTCCAAATGATAAAGTAGGCGATTCAATACAAAGGGTTTGGTTATTATTAANATAATTTCAAGGTAATAATAACCTTTATTAATGGTAATTGCAAATACAAAAGAGACTAATTTACAAATAAATTAGTTACAAAAGGCTTCCTAATTAAAGGATAGAATCCTAAACTAACGAATTCTAAATCTGACTATAAACTGACTGCCTTTGCCTCAGGCCAAAATCCATCCTTTATATAACTAATTTTTGGGTCCTTTGGGTCCTTTAGGTCCTTTGGGTCCTTTGGGTCCTTTAGGTCCTTTAGGTCCTTTGGGTCCTTTAGGTCCTTTAGGTCCTTTGGGTCCTTTAGGTCCTCGTAATACATGATCTACATATTAATTTACTACTATCTATGGTAAATCTATTACAGAACACAGTTACACTACACAACTACATATTTGTAAATCAATTTGTCTTTCGTATTACAGATAAGAATATAAATAAATAAATAAATACTAACTAAATATAATAATAATAACAAAATAGTAAATAATATAAGTCAATAATATATAATAATAATTAAAATATGACTACTACAATATTACCACGGTAACAACGCTAAAATGATTAAAAGTAAATTGGGCTTGGAAAAGAATTTTTTTGTTAAAGAATTCATTCTAATTAACTAGAACGATTCCTAAGAGCCTTAGCCACATGACATAATTTTGTCGCAGTGTTACGTATATCACGTGACCCCGAAATTTATCTCCCGACTTTAATGTTTAATAAATTTAAATAATATTAATAAAATTCCAATAAACCATAAATAACTTTGTTATCCGGATTTAAATTTTATTATTTTATTAATAAATGAATGCCTGATTAATTAAAAAAAATTATTTATTTATAATAACATATGTGAATAATGATTAATTAATTAAAAATTATGATTAATTAAAAAAAAATTATGATTAATTAAAAAAAATTGATTAATTAAAAAAAAAAATTATTTATTAGTATGGAACTGCATAAAACAATTCCGGGTGTTATTGCAACACAGAGGCACGTTACACGCTACACACCATAATTGACTTCGGTGTGGCGTTTTGCGATTCATATCAATTTCTTTCTTACTTGCCAACCACGTGCACCATCTGCACGCTTCACGTTCTTCTCTCCAATCTACAAAGTGGTTCCCAGGAACCAACCGTTGATCCGAGAGTTCAAAATATTTCGTTACTTTCGGCCGTCTCACTCCTTCATTATCTACGCTATTCCTCAGTTGAATTTTGCCATTATCATTCGCAAAATTAATTAAGTCCCAGACAAGATCGAGACGGAACGCTTTTTGTTCCTGCATTGATCCTGAAGTTCGAACAATCCGATACGCATTGATTATTGCAGTATCTAGCAACCAAAAGAAGAGGGGCATCCAATTTCGCTGTGCCACTTTCTGCGTACTGTAATATGAACGTAATTGATTCGCAATATCCACTCTGTTCATGCAATGATTGTAATCGTCGATTATTTTGGGAATTTTTAATTTTTTTTTCGATTCGGAGCCGAATACTGAACGCACCTTTGTTGCATTAGTGCTAGTTTCCCTTGGTCATCGCCTTTCACGCTCTACCTCCCATTCTTCACCGACAAGCTTGTGAATTGTTGACAACATCGTGACCGGACCATTATCCTACCAGAAAACAGCTAATACATCATCCACCACAACTCCAGAACGAACATCCCAATCAAGTTTAGTACCTTTATCCAGTTTTAATACTTTTGGAAAACCTGATGCAGTTTTTCGAATGGTTCCACAAGCGCCAATCCCATTCTGCTGGAGATGCCGAAAAAGAGGAACGCTAGTAAAATAGTTGTCCATGTATACGTTGAACGAAAGTTGATGGTACGGAAGCTGCTCAACGAGATGATAAACCTGGCATTCGATTTGACTAAGACCATCCACTTTTGCTACGTTACTTGGAACAATACGTGATGTTGGCAAAAAAGTAAAAGTGTACCCAGCGTCGCAGAGCGACAAAATTTTGAAGCCTTCGGGGGTTGGTTTGTTCTTAATTCGAACGGTGTGGACACTTCTTCCTGAAAATCGAATTACCATTTCATCTATAGAGACATTTGAGTTTGGTATATAAAGTTGCTTCGAGACGTCTCGGATGTGTGAAAGCAACAGCTCCAATTTATCGAAGTAATTTTTAATCGTTGCAACAGGAGAAGAAATATGCAGGTACCTCTTAATTTGTTCGAAGCGCTTCAAAGACATTTGTTTTGATATATTATGAATAGGAAGCTTCCCATTTTCGTTCCAGTACTGGTCAAGGGTGGGTAACTTAAAAAGTCCTTGGTAAATTACCAGGGCGATCCAGATAATGAGCTCCTTACGAGTAAGACCCAACCAACGCCTACCAGCCGCACTGGCACCTTTCGACAATGCATAAAGATTTGTATTTTCGACAATAGTGTCCAGTATTGTTGTTGTAAAAAAAAGAAGAAAAAAATCAATCGGTTTAGAGACACCAACATCAAGATATGTTGGCAGCCGAACGGACACCCGATGTAATTGTCTTGGGTAAGCAAACGGCTCGAAATTGGAAGGTGGTGGTGGTAGCTGTATAGTTCTTGTTGGTCGTTTCCTTTTGCGAGTTCTTGTTTCTACTTCAATATTTTCATCCTCATCCTCTTCACTGCCTGATTCTGGCTGACGGGACGTCAAAAGCGGTACATATTCCTCTTCGTCGGAACCTGTTTCGAAAATTTCGTGGGAAAAAGAACTTGAAGCCAAAGTACTGGACATGCAACCAACATACAGAACATATTTTTTTTTTTTTATTAATTTTTTATTGATTTTTTTATTAATTTTTTAATTTTTTTATTAAATTAAATTTAATTAGATTATCATGCTACACGAGGTGATCTATTCGATCTACATTCACAAATTACATTCATTATTGCACAGATCCTCATACACGTGAGATATAGTTGCGAATGATCGATCTTTCATTTTAACTTAGTAATAGGGGGGGTAGCTTAAGAAAATCGGAAGCAATTATGTAAAAATAGGTCAAAAAAAATTTTAGCGTTCAAATTTGAACGCTGGACGGACTAAGGGNGCCTACCAGCCGCACTGGCACCTTTCGACAATGCATAAAGATTTGTATTTTCGACAATAGTGTCCAGTATTGTTGTTGTAAAAAAAAGAAGAAAAAAATCAATCGGTTTAGAGACACCAACATCAAGATATGTTGGCAGCCGAACGGACACCCGATGTAATTGTCTTGGGTAAGCAAACGGCTCGAAATTGGAAGGTGGTGGTGGTAGCTGTATAGTTCTTGTTGGTCGTTTCCTTTTGCGAGTTCTTGTTTCTACTTCAATATTTTCATCCTCATCCTCTTCACTGCCTGATTCTGGCTGACGGGACGTCAAAAGCGGTACATATTCCTCTTCGTCGGAACCTGTTTCGAAAATTTCGTGGGAAAAAGAACTTGAAGCCAAAGTACTGGACATGCAACCAACATACAGAACATATTTTTTTTTTTTTATTAATTTTTTATTGATTTTTTTATTAATTTTTTAATTTTTTTATTAAATTAAATTTAATTAGATTATCATGCTACACGAGGTGATCTATTCGATCTACATTCACAAATTACATTCATTATTGCACAGATCCTCATACACGTGAGATATAGTTGCGAATGATCGATCTTTCATTTTAACTTAGTAATAGGGGGGGTAGCTTAAGAAAATCGGAAGCAATTATGTAAAAATAGGTCAAAAAAAATTTTAGCGTTCAAATTTGAACGCTGGACGGACTAAGGGATACTGTTATGCAGATCTATATATGCATGATCAGAAATGATCTGCATTATCGATTAATCAAATGATAAAATACTATTTAAAACCCTACCTTATAAAGGTTGTTTACTTACCACAAAAAATGAAGGGATAACTTTAAATGAAAAATTTCGAACTAAGTTTTGAAATTTTTTATCTTATACATTCATTTAATAATTACTTTTTTTTTGTTTCACTTTCATAATTTTACAATATGATGTCAAATAATTACAAAAATCTTTTATTTACATTATGTATATTAAATATAATAAAAAAATATATTAAATTTTTCATCGAAAAAAAATGTTATATAACGTAATATTCTCGATTTTTTTTTGCTAAAAGTCCAATTTCAAAAATACTTTTTTTTTAATTTTCAAAAATTTTTTTTTTCAATTTCAACTAACTATACCAAAGAATATATCGCATATACATGCAGATATTTTAGAAAGAGAAAAAATAATGGTAAATATAAATATTTAATTTATTTGTTAAAGAAGCGGGGATAAATCTATATAAAGAGTAAAATAATATATTATTTGAGATAAAATAATGTCAAAATATAATTTAAAGAAGAGAATATAATAATATATATATATATATAACGAAATGTTTCGTTATATATTCAAAATGTAATAAATAAAAATATATTTTATTCATAAGCCACGTAATACAAGAAAATCCAAAATTAACAATAACAATAAAGAAGCAACGGCGACATCATCAACGTCAGTTTCAACTCCTACTTCGGCATCAAGATCAATAGCAACAACAAGATCAACTTTAAAATTAACATCAAAATCAATCCCAACAAAATCAAAATCTTCTGTTTCAACTCTTACCACGTTAACTTCAACTGCATCAACTCCAACTGCATCAACTCCTACTGCATCAACTACTACTGCATCAACTACTACTGTATCAACTACTACTGCATTAACTACTACTATACCTGCCACCCAAATTCAAAATCCAAATGCCGAAATCCCAAATGCCAAAATTCCAAATCCCAAATCCCAAATTACAATTAGTATTTTTTGCTGAAATCCCAAATCCCAAATCCCAAATACTAGTAATTTGTGCATTTTGGCGTTGTCGCGGGTGTACTTTCAAACATCCCACTTACGGTTCTTTTAAGGAGTTTATAGTCCTTCCCGTTAGGTACAAGACTTTTAGTTTGGTTATTACTTTACTTTTAGAAGGCACCAGTTAGTTTTTAGTTAGAACTAACAAACTAATTATTCTTTCAAGTCATTATAACTTCGTTACTTCTATTAATAACTTCATTATTAATAATTACTTTTATTAATAATTTCATTTATTAATAGCTTCCTTTAATAATAAATCCTTTTNTTTCATCCTCATCCTCTTCACTGCCTGATTCTGGCTGACGGGACGTCAAAAGCGGTACATATTCCTCTTCGTCGGAACCTGTTTCGAAAATTTCGTGGGAAAAAGAACTTGAAGCCAAAGTACTGGACATGCAACCAACATACAGAACATATTTTTTTTTTTTTATTAATTTTTTATTGATTTTTTTATTAATTTTTTAATTTTTTTATTAAATTAAATTTAATTAGATTATCATGCTACACGAGGTGATCTATTCGATCTACATTCACAAATTACATTCATTATTGCACAGATCCTCATACACGTGAGATATAGTTGCGAATGATCGATCTTTCATTTTAACTTAGTAATAGGGGGGGTAGCTTAAGAAAATCGGAAGCAATTATGTAAAAATAGGTCAAAAAAAATTTTAGCGTTCAAATTTGAACGCTGGACGGACTAAGGGATACTGTTATGCAGATCTATATATGCATGATCAGAAATGATCTGCATTATCGATTAATCAAATGATAAAATACTATTTAAAACCCTACCTTATAAAGGTTGTTTACTTACCACAAAAAATGAAGGGATAACTTTAAATGAAAAATTTCGAACTAAGTTTTGAAATTTTTTATCTTATACATTCATTTAATAATTACTTTTTTTTTGTTTCACTTTCATAATTTTACAATATGATGTCAAATAATTACAAAAATCTTTTATTTACATTATGTATATTAAATATAATAAAAAAATATATTAAATTTTTCATCGAAAAAAAATGTTATATAACGTAATATTCTCGATTTTTTTTTGCTAAAAGTCCAATTTCAAAAATACTTTTTTTTTAATTTTCAAAAATTTTTTTTTTCAATTTCAACTAACTACACCAAAGAATATATCGCACATACATGCAGATATTTTAGAAAGAGAAAAAATAATGGTAAATATAAATATTTAATTTATTTGTTAAAGAAGCGGGGATAAATCTATATAAAGAGTAAAATAATATATTATTTGAGATAAAATAATGTCAAAATATAATTTAAAGAAGAGAATATAATAATATATATATATATATAACGAAATGTTTCGTTATATATTCAAAATGTAATAAATAAAAATATATTTTATTCATAAGCCACGTAATACAAGAAAATCCAAAATTAACAATAACAATAAAGAAGCAACGGCGACATCATCAACGTCAGTTTCAACTCCTACTTCGGCATCAAGATCAATAGCAACAACAAGATCAACTTTAAAATTAACATCAAAATCAATCCCAACAAAATCAAAATCTTCTGTTTCAACTCTTACCACGTTAACTTCAACTGCATCAACTCCAACTGCATCAACTCCTACTGCATCAACTACTACTGCATCAACTACTACTGTATCAACTACTACTGCATTAACTACTACTATACCTGCCACCCAAATTCAAAATCCAAATGCCGAAATCCCAAATGCCAAAATTCCAAATCCCAAATCCCAAATTACAATTAGTATTTTTTGCTGAAATCCCAAATCCCAAATCCCAAATACTAGTAATTTGTGCATTTTGGCGTTGTCGCGGGTGTACTTTCAAACATCCCACTTACGGTTCTTTTAAGGAGTTTATAGTCCTTCCCGTTAGGTACAAGACTTTTAGTTTGGTTATTACTTTACTTTTAGAAGGCACCAGTTAGTTTTTAGTTAGAACTAACAAACTAATTATTCTTTCAAGTCATTATAACTTCGTTACTTCTATTAATAACTTCATTATTAATAATTACTTTTATTAATAATTTCATTTATTAATAGCTTCCTTTAATAATAAATCCTTTTGTTATTAATCTTAGAACTTCCTTTATTACAGACTTCCTTTATAGATAACTTCCTTATAATTTATATTTTAGATACTTCCATCTTTTATTAAAGATATCATCTTTAATCTTTTAGTACTTCCTTTATTAAACAATTTTAATAAACATTATATCAAATAAATACGATAATAAATCTCTTTAATTATTTTATTTAATATTTATTAATATTTTATTTAATGATTACTTCCTAATAATACAATTATATTTTTATAATTATAATATTAACTTCCAACTTCCTTGAGCTTCAAAAGCTCTGAGCTAAAAAACTACAGGAACCAAGTCGAATAAGTTCCTTTTTATACTTGTTATACTACTGTGCCACTACTGTGTATTAATACTATTGGTTAATATATTTACTATATGACTTACTAAATATATACTATAAGTTATACTAATTATTAATGTTAATTAATACTATGTAATGATAANTTGGCTTTTAGAATTCTTCCATTTTTGTCAAATTCTACATCTTCCATTTCTTCTATAAACATCTTTGTTATAGACATAGTTCTTATTCCTTTTTGTGATTGTTTTATTTCGATTTGCTTCCTAATAGTGTGTAATTCTTCTATGTGACTTAAAAATATATCACTATTTGATGTTTCTACTATACTTTCTGTTTGAGAACTTTTACTTCCTCCATAGATAATTATTCCTATGGTATTTGGTCTAGTAGATAATAGTCCTTTCATTTCATTGATTACTGTGTTTGTCAATTGTTTTGTCATTTTACATTGTCCAATCCATTGTATAGTCTGTTCGTGAATTGTTATTTCTCCAAATAAGTCTATTCCTCCATCACCTATTATTTGTTTAAGTTTTGTTCCTTCCTTAGTTTCTTCCAATAAGTGAGCTTTTGACATATTTGTTATTATATTTTGGACTCTTAAAATCTGTAATGCTTTTAGTTCTAAAGCTTCACCTTTCTTCCTGATATTTTGTATTTCAAATGTTTCTTTGGTCCATTCTTTGGTCGCTTTTACTTTATCTAGATTATATCTTCCTTTAATATTTTCTTCATCAATCTTCCTTCTTTTTGTTGGTGGCATATCGTTATATCCAAAGAGGATTTGTTCAATATCCAATTCTTCTAAATATCTTTTCATCAATTAAATTCGGGATTAGTTCTTCCACTTGTTCTGTTGTTAATTGTGTTTCTCTAGTTATTACTTTTAAGTTTGGATATATTTCTAACATTAACTTCCTATAAACTTCATCTAGCTTTTTGTAATATTTCAAATCTTCTTCTCCAGTTCTTCCCCGTTTTTCTACTCTTTTTATAGTTTCTTCTACTGGTGTTTTCCACTAAATAACTAATGATTCTCTGATTAGCCATAACCAATTGTTATAGTTCGTACTAACTTCNTCTTGTTTTTCTTTTGAGAAAAATCCTTCCTCTTCCATTAATTTCATAAATATTAATGTAGAAAATAAATTTCTATCCATTAATAGAATACTTGGTTTTCTTTCTCTCGTGTAAAATTCAAATATTTGTTTCATCCATTTGTCTCTTATCCATTTTTCCAATTCTATTGCAATTTCTTCCATTTGTTCTTTGGTAATTTCTTTTTCTTTATATTTCTTAAGATGCTTCCATAGTTTATAATTCTCTTTGAGGAGTCTTTGGTTATGAATGATTCATCTAGTTCCACGGTCTTCTTGTACTTAGTCAAGTATTCTTTACACTTTCCTACGAATGTGGACTTTCCTGCTCCACAACTTCCTTCTATCATTATGATTTTTGTTTCATGTTGTCTTCCTTTAAATGCATCTTTCAGAGAATCGATTACTGGTTCTTTTTGGACTTCCTTTATTTTCTTTAGTTGCCAATCAGTCATTTCTCGTGGTTCTGTTAATTCTGGTACTTTCTTGGTAGTGAGAGAGTAACAATGTACTATCCTCCATTCTTTTTCTCTAAAATAATGGTTTGTTCTCATATATTCTAATTCTTCTAATTCGGGTTGTATTCCTGTTTCTTCCAATACTTCCCTTTGAGCTGCATGTTTTGTTGAGATATCAGTTT
>PQFF01000029.1:0-14298 GCA_003547095.1 Diversispora epigaea | reverse complement strand
TCATTATCTTTTTCTTCTGTATCAACATAATTAGTGTAAGTTATTTGTTTTGGTTTTGGACCATTTTGATTATTATTACCATTGTTATTATTACTTCCTTGGTTATATCTTCTGAAATTATTATTGTTATTATTGTTATTGTTATTGAAATTATTAGGAATATTTTGTCTCCAAGGTGGTGGTCGGATTGGTAGTCTACAATCTTTCTTCATATGTCCTTCCTTTCCACAGTTGAAACATTTCGTGTCTCTTGGTCCTCTATTTTGGGAATAGTAGTTTCTTCCATTATTATTCATTTGTGCCATTTGGATCTTTAATTGAGCCATCTTCTTGGTTAATTCTTCAATTTCATCTTTTGGTTCAACTTTCTCTTCCTTTTTCCTTAAATTTTCTTTAATCTGTTTCTTCCTTAATTTTCTTTTTAATTCATCATCACTTTCAGATTCAGATTCAGATTCGTAATATCTTTCCTTCTTTTTCCTTTTAGGTTCCATTCTATTGGTAATGTCTCTTGCTTCCTCATGTCTTTCAATAAGTTCTACTATATCTTTCACAGTTTCCTTTTCATGTGTTAAAGCTAGTGAAGCTAATTCTTGGTTTAATCCTCTTAAAAATAATTCTGTCTTTCTATCTTCTGGTATCTCACCTATTTTATTACAGTTTCTTAAGAATATATTAGCAAAGCTTCGTATAGGTTCATCTTTCCTTATNCTTCAGGAGATTCTTCCTTTGATGATATGCCGGGCGTACTTACAATAGAAAATGGTAACCTTGACTGAGTTCTTAAGTTTTGGTGTATTAGGTTTACTTCTTCCCAAAGTTCTCTAAGGTTTGGACTTGGAGATCTTGATTCTCTCTTTATAGGTCTATACTGTCGTGGTCTTCTTGAGTTTTCCAGGTTTATTTCTTCCTTAAAATATTTTATTCGATTCTACTTTTTCACCAAAGTCTTCATCCATTCTTTTTATAACATTTTCAATATTGATCTTCATCAATCTTATACTTTATTTTTCTTATTTGTCGCATCTTTTCTTCAAAGGTACTTCTTATCGGAATATTTATAGAGGATAGAGCCTCTTACAATAAGTATTTTTCCTTTTTTATCTTTTCCTATTCGTCACATCTTTGTATTGGAGATACTCCTTATTGGAATCTTTATAGAGGATGGAGCCTCTTACAATAAGTTTCTCCTTTTGGGTGAATTTTCATTATACAGGTCTTATTGTCATTGCCTTAATATTTTTCTTTAGGCCTTATTGTCATTGCCTACAGGATTTATGAATTGATGCTTCATTAGGTCTTATTGGTATTGCCTACAAGTCTTACAAAATTCTACCTTACGGGATTTACAACTTTTGCCTTCCAGGTCTTATTGATATTGCCTCCTAGGTCTTACGANTCTTCCTTAATTTTCTTTTTAATTCATCATCACTTTCAGATTCAGATTCAGATTCGTAATATCTTTCCTTCTTTTTCCTTTTAGGTTCCATTCTATTGGTAATGTCTCTTGCTTCCTCATGTCTTTCAATAAGTTCTACTATATCTTTCACAGTTTCCTTTTCATGTGTTAAAGCTAGTGAAGCTAATTCTTGGTTTAATCCTCTTAAAAATAATTCTGTCTTTCTATCTTCTGGTATCTCACCTATTTTATTACAGTTTCTTAAGAATATATTAGCAAAGCTTCGTATAGGTTCATCTTTCCTTATTTTTAATCTTTCCAATTCATTTAAAATTTTATTCTTCCATTTTCTATTATAGAATCTTTTGACGAAATCTTTCTTTAAGTTTTCCCACGATGTTACTTCTTGCATTGCTTCGATCTACCATTCTTCTGCATCCCCTTTTAGGTATACTTCCATATAATTTCTCTTTGCTTCATCATTCTTCCATTGATTTGCTCTCGAAGCTTTTTCATATTCTTGTATCCATTCTAATGGGTCTTGAGTTCCATCTCCATAGAAAGTTGAAGGTTTAATCAATATTGGAGCTGTCATTATTCTTTTCTTATTATCTTTTTNTCTACCTTACGGGATTTACAACTTTTGCCTTCCAGGTCTTATTGATATTGCCTCCTAGGTCTTACGAAGTTTACCTAAATATAACATATTCCTTTCAGGACTTAATTTCTGCCTTACTCATGAACATTTATATTTAACATGTGCACATTACCAGGTCTTATTGCCATTGCCTAAGAGTTTGAATGATACGAGGGTGATCAGTCCTTAACATTCTTCACTCTAAAATTTAATGAAAATTCCTTCCTCCCAAATATATAACTTCCTTCATCCTTTTACAACTTAATTGTAAAATTAACTTCCTTTCTTACTGCGGATTCTTTTAAAATTTTGACAATAGTTCTTCTTTATTATTCAAAGTCTTACTTTCTTAAATTATCCTTTAGAATCTTCCTAAGAATACTTCCTAAGAATACTTCCTATAGAAATTTATTCCTTTCCGCTAGAAGGCACCAAACTGTCGCGGNTTTCTCTTTGCTTCATCATTCTTCCATTGATTTGCTCTCGAAGCTTTTTCATATTCTTGTATCCATTCTAATGGGTCTTGAGTTCCATCTCCATAGAAAGTTGAAGGTTTAATCAATATTGGAGCTGTCATTATTCTTTTCTTATTATCTTTTTCTGTTTCACTCTCTGTATCTTGTTCACTCACTTCCTCTACTTCGTCTTCTCTTTGTTCTTCTTCTTCGTGATAATCTTCTTGGTACTCCAGTTCGTCTTCTTCTTTGATGTTTTCTAGTTTTGGATTGTTACTGTTTCTTCGAGACCTTTTGTTTTCTTTTATCTTTTCAAGTCTTTGAAGTCTTTCCTTTTCTAATTCTTGTAACTTTACTTCAATTTCTTTTATATCTAGTTCAATGGATTGGTTAACTTCCTTTGGTGAATGTTCTTCAGGAGATTCTTCCTTTGATGATATGCCGGGCGTACTTACAATAGAAAATGGTAACCTTGACTGAGTTCTTAAGTTTTGGTGTATTAGGTTTACTTCTTCCCAAAGTTCTCTAAGGTTTGGACTTGGAGATCTTGATTCTCTCTTTATAGGTCTATACTGTCGTGGTCTTCTTGAGTTTTCCAGGTTTATTTCTTCCTTAAAATATTTTATTCGATTCTACTTTTTCACCAAAGTCTTCATCCATTCTTTTTATAACATTTTCAATATTGATCTTCATCAATCTTATACTTTATTTTTCTNTTTACTTTTAGAAGGCACCAGTTAGTTTTTAGTTAGAACTAACAAACTAATTATTCTTTCAAGTCATTATAACTTCGTTACTTCTATTAATAACTTCATTATTAATAATTACTTTTATTAATAATTTCATTTATTAATAGCTTCCTTTAATAATAAATCCTTTTGTTATTAATCTTAGAACTTCCTTTATTACAGACTTCCTTTATAGATAACTTCCTTATAATTTATATTTTAGATACTTCCATCTTTTATTAAAGATATCATTTTTAATCTTTTAGTACTTCCTTTATTAAACAATTTTAATAAACATTATATCAAATAAATACGATAATAAATCTCTTTAATTATTTTATTTAATATTTATTAATATTTTATTTAATGATTACTTCCTAATAATACAATTATATTTTTATAATTATAATATTAACTTCCAACTTCCTTGAGCTTCAAAAGCTCTGAGCTAAAAAACTACAGGAACCAAGTCGAATAAGTTCCTTTTTATACTTGTTATACTACTGTGCCACTACTGTGTATTAATACTATTGGTTAATATATTTACTATATGACTTACTAAATATATACTATAAGTTATACTAATTATTAATGTTAATTAATACTATGTAATGATAATTAATACTAAGTAATACTAATTAATGATAATTAATAATAGTTATATAATATTTGTGTAACTATGTCACGTGAACATGTGACTTGTGTTACTTACATTTTTATGTAACTAAACTTTCTGACTTCCTATTTTCATGTTAATAAATGTTATTAATTATTACTAATCATTATTAATAAAATTACTATCTTGATATTTATATTCCATTTGTTAAATAATTATTTCTAATAAAATATAAGGTTAAATAATATAATGGTTATATGATTTGATATATTTCTGTTATGGTAATTCTGTCCGGTAACAGCGTCCCAAATCCCAAATTATTTGGGATTTGGGCAACACGTATAACTACTACTGCATCGACTACTACCGCATCAACTCCTACTGAATCAACTCCTACTGTATCAACTCTTACTGCATCAACTCCTACTGCATCAACTCAATCCGCATCTTTTCCAATTTTCAAAAGAAAATTCCAATCATCATCTTCATTGGATGAAGCTAACAAAAAAAAAGCAAACTAATAAATTTGAGGGTAATAAACGTTATATATCAGTTTTGAAAATAATTAAATATATTATAAGGTAATTAATGTTGAATTTCTAAAATTTAGATGAAAAAACGAATCAAAAAATAATGAATACACTACTAGAAATAAAAAAAGACATAACTGAAATAAAAAAAGATATTACCGAAATAAAAAAAAATGGAAATGATTCAAATAATTCGAAAGAACAGAAGAAATCAGAAGAATTATATTTAAATGTAAGAATTTTGTTATACTTTATTTTCTATATATATAAATAAAAATTAATTATAAATATTTTTTACAGGAGATAGCCAATATTGTATCAGAACCATTTATAGAAACGGATATGTACCTGGACTCAGAAAAATTAAAAAAAAAAACAAAGAACTACATAAATTCAATCAATCCCGGATTTCTTGCAAAATATTCGGAAAAAAGATGGAATTCGTATTTTGAAAAAAGTATTCATAATAAGGTATATAATTTAATTAATAATTTACTTTATATTAAATGACATTTAATAAAAAATGACGTTAAATAACGTTTTATAATATAGTTGCTATTGAAACTTCGATCAAAGAGAGGCAATATGGTTGCCAAAATTAAATCGTCAATATTTTCTACCTTTGGCGAATATTCATTACCAAGTATTAATACCAGCGCGACGGAAAAAGAAATAATGGATTGGAAAAAAAAAGAAGTTAGAAAAGCATTCAAAAAATTACATAAAAAGATAAATGAAGACGATGACGATAAAAAACTAACATGGTGTAATAGAATATTACAAAAAGCTTTTACAAATCCCGCTAAGAAAACAAAATACCTCCTTGCGTTTGTCGTAGAAGTAATTGAAATAACTCTTGATCCCGATAATGGAGGTATACAAATAAAAGACGTAATCATGAAATCAAAAATCAGAAAATATATAGTAAGTTTTATTTAGATATTAATTTATTGAAGACACCAGAAAAACAAAAAAAAACGTTAAATATCATTATAATTTAGGATAAAATTGAAAATGGAAATATCTATATTTTATCATCAGAATCAGAATCATCCTCAGGATCCGCCTCAGAATTTGAATGACAATATAAATGAAGACAACGAAAATGATGGTGTAATTTATATTGACTCTAATGAAGAAAATGATATAAATTTGGACGAATACAATATAGATGAAAGCGATATGGAATGAAAAATGATGTTTATTACTTTAATATTTTAAAAAATTTATAACGAAATAATATTTTTTTATATATTTCATGTAATAATTATAATAAAAGTAAAATAATAGTTAATAAAAAAAAATAATAAAGATTGAAATTAAATTTTATATTCAAAAAAAGTGTAATTTTTGAAAAAAACAAATAAATTAAATTAAAAAACGTTATTTAACGATAAATTTAATAAAAAAAATGCAAATAAACATTAAAGCAATTAATCTGACGTTCTAGATCACAATAAATACGTTCTGCTCGTCTATGTTATTAAACGATACTTTAAATATCATTATATATCACGTAAAAATGAACATTTTGTACCGTACTGACTAACGATAATAAACACCGATATACAATGTTATTAATACGAAACGTTCGTTATACGTTCTAAAACGGCGATATATAACATTATATATATACCATTCATTAAACGTAGTATAAACGGTACGTATTTATAGCATACTAGAACGTTACGTTCTAGTACGCAGGTGTCGTTCTAGAATGCAATACGAACATTCCGTCCATAGAACGTTATATAACGTTATATAAAAATTACTGATGTATTGTATATCGAAGGTATATTTGTATTGTTTACTATCATTTTAAAAATAATATTTTCAAAAGTTATTTAAGGATGAAGTTTTCTTCCAAGTCTTTCAATTCAAAAAAAATTTATTTCAAGAAAATAATAATATTTTTTCAGAATAAATTATAAATAAACCTAATATTTTATATTATTAAGACAACATGAGTAGAATGCGTAATAGAAGTATATTTGCTTCCGCCATTGCTGGATTACCAGCATTCACCACACCAAGCACATCAATTACATCAAGACGCTGTTACCAGAGTAATTGTTAGGATGTATTTTAATTACTGTTATGTATTATTAGCTTATATTATTTATTATATTGTTATTATATTTATAATTAGTTAGTAGTACTTAGTTATTTATTATTTATTTATTTATTTATTTATTTATTTATTTGTTTATTTATTTATTTATTATTTATATTCTTATCTGTAATACGAAAGATAAATTGACTTACAAATATGTAGTTGTATAGTGTAACTGTGTTCTGTAATAGATTTACCATAAATAGTAGTAAATTAATATGTAGATCATGTATTACGAGGACCTAAAGGACCCAAAGGACCCAAAGGACCTAAAGGACCTAAAGGACTTAAAGGATCCAAAGGACCTAAAAGACCTAAAGGACCTAAAAATTAGTTATATAAGGGATGGATTTTGACCTGAAGCAAAGGGGAGGACTCGAGCTCGAGTTCGAGTTCGAATCAGAGATTCTTTTAGTCAGTTTATAGTCAGATTTAGAATTCGTTAGTTTAGGATTCTATCCTTTAATTAGGAAACCTCTTGTAACTAATTTATTTGTAAATTAGTCTCTTTTGTATTTGCAATTACCATTAATAAAGATTATTATTACCTTGAAATTACTAGTATTATTGTTTTATTAATAATAACCAAATCCTTTTGTATTGAATTGCCTACTTTATCATTTGAAGCACTGTCTCGTGATATCAGTAGTTAACACTAATCAATACACTTATTAACAGTAGTTATTTAACTTCTAGAATTTACCTATTAGTAGTAGTTGTATCTATTTTGACTAATAGTTTCCTTGAATAATATCTTTAATATTATTTCAAGAGTTCCTGTTCATCCCACGTGTTTATTAAGAAAGATAAACCTCTGTCGATAACAATTTGGTGCCTTCTAGCAGAAACGCAAAAAGAAATTATACTGTTAATGGTTATTGCTAAGAGATACAACAATTGTGTAGACGAAGCTATACGTGTTGCCCAAATCCCAAATAATTTGGGATTTGGGACGTCAAAATGCACAAATTACTAGTATTTGGGATTTGGGATTTGGGATTTCGGCATTTGGGATTTCGGCATTTGGATTTTGAATTTGGGTGGCAGGTATAGACGAAGCAATCAAACAAAGAAGACAAGCGAATCAACAACATCGACTTAAACAATAAAGTTCAAAGAGATTCTATATGGATCTACCTCCTTTAATTTAATAATAGTTATTCTTTAGTGTTCTAATTTAACCTCCATGTGATGCTTATCGTGGAATCAATGTTACTAGTACGACTAGTCAAAGATAATGGTTAAAAAAAAATATACATAATATTAATTTTTTGTGGACAATTTAATAATTATATTTATTATATTATATTAGTAATAGAATTTGTTAATGAAATGAATATTTAATATTCATTAATAATTGTAGTTCTTATAATAATTAATCTAAATTCAATCACATTTACATTAATAGTATTTTGACTGTAATTTTAGTTACAAGAAATTATTTTATCTATAATTTTTTTTAATATTAGTAATAGTAAATCAATATATTTCTTGAAAAAGACAATAGTAGATCAATAATGACAATAGCGAGTCTCTGCTAAACTTGAGTAAGACCTAGGGCAAAAGTTTCGAGAGACAAAAGTGAGTCAACATTGATGNATTTGGGATTTGGGATTTGGGATTTCGGCAAAAAATACTAATTATAATTTGGGATTTGGGATTTGGGATTTGGGATTTCGGCAAAAAATACTAATTATAATTTGGGATTTGGGATTTGGGATTTGGGATTTCGGCATTTGGGATTTCGGCATTTGGATTTTGAATTTGGGTGGCAGGTATAGACGAAGCAATCAAACAAAGAAGACAAGCGAATCAACAACATCGACTTAAACAATAAAGTTCAAAGAGATTCTATATGGATCTACCTCCTTTAATTTAATAATAGTTATTCTTTAGTGTTCTAATTTAACCTCCATGTGATGCTTATCGTGGAATCAATGTTACTAGTACGACTAGTCAAAGATAATGGTTAAAAAAAAATATACATAATATTAATTTTTTGTGGACAATTTAATAATTATATTTATTATATTATATTAGTAATAGAATTTGTTAATGAAATGAATATTTAATATTCATTAATAATTGTAGTTCTTATAATAATTAATCTAAATTCAATCACATTTACATTAATAGTATTTTGACTGTAATTTTAGTTACAAGAAATTATTTTATCTATAATTTTTTTTAATATTAGTAATAGTAAATCAATATATTTCTTGAAAAAGACAATAGTAGATCAATAATGACAATAGCGAGTCTCTGCTAAACTTGAGTAAGACCTAGGGCAAAAGTTTCGAGAGACAAAAGTGAGTCAACATTGATGAAAAAGTCTAATAGAATAAATATTGATATTATAAAAATTAATATTAGAAGTAAGAGAACATGATAAAATATATTATGATACATAATGAATTTATTTTAATCATTTAACAAATTATTAGAACATTATAAAAACATAGTTTAATTATTTTATTATATTATATATAGTTACACATAGTTTATACATTATAATAATACATTTAATAATAATCCCTTTATAGTTATTGATTAAAGTAATTATTTTAATGGTAGATACTTTATAAATTGAATGGAAGTCTTGATAGAGAATAATAATGGAAGTAATAATGGAAGTTTTACAACGTTTTTCCTACAAATTAACTTAAAAGATGGAAAAATTAGTAAAAATATAAATACAAAATATAAAAATAAAAGAGGGCCTGCAAAGCAACATCTCTTTTATTTGACTCTAGACCGACCCATAGAATAACACAGCACTAGAGTATTAGAGTTAATAATTCAAAGTATATCTTTATTGTTAACTATTTCTAATATTTTTATAGGCATGGCAAATAATCTGGTCTGAAGTTTCTATTCCAAAGCGACACACTAAACTATGAAAATGTTGAAGAGAGTCCTGAAGACGAACATTTTCTTGGGAGAGACGAGTATTAGTATTGCAAAAATTTTCTGTTTCCTGAGCTAATGAAAAATTACGATTCTGAAAAAAAAAAAGAATATTAAATTTTTTTAGAAAAGAGTAAATGAAACATTTTTAGGAGTAAAATGAAAGTTACTCGTATATCATTACAACTTCTTCTTAAGTTACGAACTTCTCTTTGAAGTTGTTCTATCCTTTGTTCATTGGTAACTTGATAATCTATATAAAGCTTGAAGAATAATAAGTTCTTCTTGTACTGATAATAACTCCGCTTCTAGCTCAGAACAACGACAGTTAAGGAGACGACGACGAAGGAATTTAGCTGTTTCTTGAAGAATCATAATTTTCCCTACAATAATATTTGAATGTTGACACGCACGAGTAAAGCGATTGGTTCTAGGCATTGTTATAACTAAAGTATTTTAAAAGATAAACAAATTACAATTTAGTATTTTCCTTCAAGAACATATGATGTTATGCAGGAACGTTCTTAAAAAGTAAAAGAGGCCACAACGAGCTTTCAACGACATAACATCAAGTGCAAAGTCTTTTAATATCTCCTTTTCATTAAGGGAAGCTGGGTCACTCATGTTAACTCCATCCACCAGCTTGGCAAAGAGCAACAATATTTCCATAAATTACTCTAAAGGAAAATACCAGAAAATACTAAGTAAGTTTGACTTACAAATAACAAAAAGTAAAATGGAGCAATGGGAAAAATTAACAAACCAATCTCAAAATAATATCTTCTTAAATAAGTGTGTAAAAACTTTTCAGTGAGAAAATTTTCAAGTTTGAAAAGTATTGGTGGGAAAAATAAAAACAAAGAAATTTGTATTAGTCAGAATTTGAGTACGATGAAAAATGTATTTTTAGAAAAAACGAGGGAAACATGGAAAAATTCTTGAAGTTTATCACAAAACACATGGAAAACACGAGATAACAATAACATACCTGCACACATGATATACAAAATTGGTTCAAAACTTGTATAGATCAGAATAATAAACCAAAATTGATTTACGCCATAATATTTTTCCTTTGTTGTTCAAAAATAGAAACAAGGCATGCATGAAAATAGTATCATGATTAGATATTATCAGATATACAAAGTCCTAAATCATTTGAGAACAATCTAGAACAAATTATTTAACTTTGTATGTTATGGCTCAAATGAGTAAAAACAACTTTGATAATAATTCTATACCTTTTGTATAGACTATTAGGGATATTTTAGTAAATATAAGGTCATAAGAGAACTTATGAATTAATTGGGAGGGTAACTGTTACCAGAGTAATTGTTAGGATGTATTTTAATTGCTGTTATGTATTATTAACTTATATTATTTATTATATTGTTATTATATTTATAATTAGTTAGTAGTACTTAGTTATTTATTATTTATTTATTTATTTATTTATTTATTTGTTTATTTATTTATTTATTATTTATATTCTTATCTGTAATACGAAAGATAAATTGACTTACAAATATGTAGTTGTGTAGTATAACTGTGTCCTGTAATAAATTTACCATAGATAGTAGTAAATTAATATGTAGATCATGTATTACGAGGACCTAAAGGACCCAAAGGACCCAAAGGACCTAAAGGACCTAAAGGACCTAAAGGACCCAAAGAACCTAAAGGACTCAAAGGACCTAAAGGACCTAAAGGACCTAAAAATTAGTTATATAAGGGATGGATTTTGACCTGAAGCAAAGAGGAAGGCTCGAGCTCGAGTTTGAGTTCGAGTCAGAGATTCTTTTAGTCAGTTTATAGTCAGATTTAGAATTCGTTAGTTTAAGATTCTATCCTTTAATTAGGAAACCTCTTGTAACTAATTTATTTGTAAATTAGTCTCTTTTGTATTTGCAATTACCATTAATAAAGGTTATTATTACCTTGAAATTATCAGTATTATTGTTTTATTAATAATAACCAAACCTTTTGTATTGAACTGTCTACTTTATCATTTGGAGCGCCGTCTCGTGATATTAGTAGTTAACACTAATCAATACACTTATTAACAGTAGTTATTTAACTTCTAGAACCTACCTATTAGTAGTAGTTGTATCTATTTTGACTAATAGTTTCCTTAAATAATATCTTTAATATTATTTCAAGAGTTCCTGTTCATCCCACGTGTTTATTAAGAAAGATAAACCTCTGTTGGTAACAACGCACAAGACCCAGAACAGAACCAACTACACCGTTTGTAGTTGAAGAAGAAGAAGAAAGAGAAGCAACTAGAAAGAAATTAGTAATTAAATATTTATTCATTTTATTTATTGATATATTAATATTATTATTAAAATCAATTTTTACAATTTTAAGATGTTTCAGAAAGTTATATGAAATGAATAATAGCAAAAATCGATTCACTTGATAAAAAAATAGATTCCCTTTTAAAAGAACAAATAGATATTAAAAAGAGACTCAAAAACATTGAGCTTCTATCTGAAATAAACAATGATCTGAATTTTTCAAAAGTAAGTATTTCAACTAATTTATACGTTATATTTTAACATATTATTAATATTTATGATAATTTTAAATAAGAATGTAATTACCCGAGTCACAACAAATGTTTTTAAAGTAAATATATTTCCTCCCGAGAAGAATTTGAAAGAAGAAACTGAAAGTGTTATCAGGAAAAGCTTTCCGGATATTTACGAATCAATGGACTCGCGACTATACTTGCACGCAAAATTATTTTGGAGCCCCGAAATTGCAATTTTGGGGAAAAAAGTCGAAATAGTTTTTCATAGAAGACGAAATTATTTTACTTAAAACCCGAAATTTTTTGACCACCCAGATTTATTCTTTGATTGAAGATACACATAACTGAATACTTTTTTTACTTCCATATATAGAATGGATTCTGCATAAATCTCAAAAAGTCGAAATACCTCAAAAATCCAAAATCAATTTTGGGAACATGTATACTCGCGACACCATTCAAGTTTTTTCAAAAAAATAAAAACTAAAGTAAAAACTATTTATTAAATAAAAAACAGTATATTTTGTTTTATTTTATTATATTAAATATTTTTATTAATAGTTGCTAGAAAAACTTCGTGGAATGCGAGGTGGAATCACTTCCTGGGTCAAGTCAGTAATTTTTGAAATCTTTGGAGAATCTCAACTCCCTCGCATAGATTTCCAATCCTCCCCGGCGGAGATTAATTCTTGGAAGTCAGACCAAAGAATTAAAGATGCCTACCACAACCTATTTAAAGTTTTTTTAGATAATTGTACATATATGGAAATTATTTTAGATAAAATTTGAAGATCTAGAAAAAAAATCTCTAATATGTATATTGTGTGGGGTGTCTCAATAGCTCAACTTTTTTTGAATCCCAAAGTAAAGCGAATTCAAATTTCAGAAAATTTATTAAAAAAACAAATGAAAATAAATTTTGTAAGTGTATTATTAAAAATCGTAATATTTCGTTATAAATAATTTTTATATTTTTTAGCGAAAATTTCAAAATAAACTGCCATTAAAGCCTGGAGATGGAGAGTTAGAAGCGGAACAAACAACCGAAGAGGAATCTGAAGAATAGGAGGAGGAGGAAAGAAGTTCAAAAAGGAGAAGAACCTCTGGAGGTCATGTTCTTTCTCCTCAGCTTGGTTCTCCTCGGCTTGATTCTAGTTCTCCTCGGCTTGCTTCTTCTCGACTTGTTTCTCCTCGGCTTGCTTCTTCTCGGCTTGCTTCTTTTCAGCCTGTTTCTCCTCAGCCTGTTTCTTCTCGGCTTTTTGAATCTCCTGATACTTCTGATACTACACGAGAAGAAGGTGATACAACAGGTAGTGATACTGAAGGTGCTGAAATAGTAGGACAATAGTAGAAATAATAAATTTGCGTTATATAACGCTATATAATTTAATTATATTATTTACAATATTTAATATTTTTTATTATAATATCATTGTACAAAAAATATTAATTCTATATTGAAATAAAAAAAAATTAATATTTAAGTTCATTTTAATATTATCCCTGTTGACGCGAGAAAATAAACAAATAAATAATATAATTAATAAATAAAAAATAAATTTTAAAATATAATTAAATATTTTTTTTTTATAAACTTTGTTAATTATTTCATTTAGTTCTATAACAATATTATTCACGTCTACAAGGATGACATTATAAATTGACGTTCTAGCTATCTCTTTCGCTCCAGGCGTATATCTATTCATAGAAGGAACTACGACGATACCAATAGTTCCATTCGATTGTTGACTAAGAACTCCTTCTATTTGATTTATTATACTGCGATCTATAATAATCGATTTTATTATTTGTGAAAAAAATAATAATATTTTGTAATATATAAATATATAGATACTATACATGTCGTCAAAACTATTGAATTAAGTCAGACGCAATTAAAATTAAGAAAAATTGAAGTTGAGTCAAGACAAAATTTTGATTTTATTAGTAATTGGCGCAATTAGTTAAATCAAACGCAATTAAAAATTGAAATTTTAAGAATTGAGTCAAGGTCAAATTAGTTTTGACGACATGTATAATAGATACCTATATTTTTTGTTCTCCAATTTTTACATTCTATTATAAATTTTACACCTTTTTTCATTCCTTTAATATCTATTCCTTTATCACCCGGCCCACTAAAAATATGTTTAATTAATAATGAATATTTATATCATTGTTATCAAAAATAAGAAGGACGTTCTTTATATGTTATATCAAATACAAAAGCCACGGAGTGCTTCCTGCTCTTTACCACTATATTGTCAAGCTCAAAAGCTGAACAAGGGTCTGAAGGATAAAAATAAATAAATAATAAAACTAAATCAAATAAACAACTAACTGTTCGCTACGTGAAATTCTATAAATATCAATTCAC
>PQFF01000283.1:502985-535789 GCA_003547095.1 Diversispora epigaea | reverse complement strand
TTGTACAGCATTTCTCATCCTTCATCCTCGTACAAGGATGACAATCACCTGAAAGTTCATCTAGTGTCACAAAATGTTATCCCCGTGACATTTCACCTGATTACCAATTTACTTCGCCACAGTATAACTAGAATAAGAATGGCAGTTTTGATTTTGTGAAACAGTTAAGGTTAAATATCTAATAGCATTTAATGAAGTCATAATCTAATACATCAGGAAATTTTTTATGTCAGAGGTTATTGTAATAATTTTGTTTTCAAAGGTTATTGAAGGTTATCGAACCAATAACCTTCGCAAATATTACATTTATTATGATAAAGTGAAGGTTATTGAAGGTTATTAATATCAATAACCTCTGGAGTATTATGTTTTATTAATAAAAATGAAGGTTTTCGGTACCAATAACCTTTGTAAATATTACGTTTATATTGGAGGTATTCGAAGGTTATCGGAGTGAAGGACTTCGAAGGCTTACGTTTAAAAAAATTTACTGATGTAATATAACTCTTAAATAGGATTTTGATTGTGCGAAATTTTAAATAATCAAAATAACTTTTAAATTTTTTGATAAATTATCTCAAGATTTTCAGAACTTCTTAATGACAAAAAAGAATATAATGTTATCATCGAAGTTGATCAAGAAAAAAATAAGAAATCTTTTACTGTATATTCAGCTGTCTTACGTTATCGTTTATCGTATTTTGTAAAGAATTACACTGATCGAAAATTTATAAAATTTATACCTATCGGCAGTATTGTCATGGGACATCTTGGAACATTTTGGGACAAAAATAATTTTTTAAATTATAAAAAATTCCATTATAAAACTTAGTTT
Source organism: Diversispora epigaea (assembly GCA_003547095.1). Classification (NCBI taxonomy): domain Eukaryota; kingdom Fungi; phylum Glomeromycota; class Glomeromycetes; order Diversisporales; family Diversisporaceae; genus Diversispora; species Diversispora epigaea. The sequence goes on along the minus strand of PQFF01000283.1, from coordinate 534,954 downwards.
AAGTCATTAATTAAAGTTATTTAGAATTGATTTTTACATATATTTATAAAGTTTTAATTTATCTTTATAAGCCCAATAAGGGTAGGGACAGTGGAACATGGGACATTGGGACAGTAAAAAAACCTAGGGACATACAAAATGTACAATACTGCCTATCGGATACCAGATAGGTGTAGTATCTGTGCCTAATATCATATATATATCGGGTACCCAATAGNCTCTTAAATAGGATTTTGATTGTGCGAAATTTTAAATAATCAAAATAACTTTTAAATTTTTTGATAAATTATCTCAAGATTTTCAGAACTTCTTAATGACAAAAAAGAATATAATGTTATCATCGAAGTTGATCAAGAAAAAAATAAGAAATCTTTTACTGTATATTCAGCTGTCTTACGTTATCGTTTATCGTATTTTGTAAAGAATTACACTGATCGAAAATTTATAAAATTTATACCTATCGGCAGTATTGTCATGGGACATCTTGGAACATTTTGGGACAAAAATAATTTTTTAAATTATAAAAAATTCCATTATAAAACTTAGTTTAAGTCATTAATTAAAGTTATTTAGAATTGATTTTTACATATATTTATAAAGTTTTAATTTATCTTTATAAGCCCAATAAGGGTAGGGACAGTGGAACATGGGACATTGGGACAGTAAAAAAACCTAGGGACATACAAAATGTACAATACTGCCTATCGGATACCAGATAGGTGTAGTATCTGTGCCTAATATCATATATATATCGGGTACCCAATAGGTATGAGAAAATATTTTTTACACTTATCGGGTACCCGATTTATGTAAAAAAATATTTTTTACACCTATCGGGTACCCGATATGCATACGATATTAGGCACGGATACTACACCTATCTGGTAACCCAATAGGTGTAGGTTTTATAAATTTTCAACCAGTGTTAAACAATGTTACTACGAACAAAAATTATATCAAAACTATTATTAAACCAAATATTTCTGCTCAAATATTCGAAATTATTCTTAAATAAGTTTCTTATATTACTTTAAATATTAAATTAATTATATTGTGATTTAAAATTAATTAAATAAAATACATTTTACAGATATATCTATAGTGGAATTGTCGATATTGAAAATTCAGATGTCAAAACTATTTATAAATTAATGATTATTGCTAATGAATTAGAGCTTGAAAAACTATTACTGGTCGAAAATTTATAAAACCTACACTTATTAGGTACCAGATAGGTGTAGTATCCGTACCTAATATCGTACACATATTGGATATCCGATAGGTGTGAAAAATGTTTTTTTACATATATCGGATATCCAATAAGTGTGAAAAATGTTTTCTCACACCTATCGGGTATCCAATATGTATACGATATTAGGCATGGATACTACACCTATCTGGTACCCGATAGGTGTAGGTTTTATAAATTTTCGACCAGTGTATTAATAAAATTAGAAAGTTATATTATCAGATATAAAGCTTCTTGATTAAAAACTCATTTCTCCCTTGTTTGCAATATAATTTGGCTTTATTATTGATTGGTGCAACATTATTTGAAAGTGTTTTTATTACCAAATTTAAATTTTTTAGTGAATCATTCCACTTTCGCATATTTAATAATATTGCTCTTCTTAATTCGTGTTGGTAATCGTTTTCAGGTTCAAGAATGCACAATTTATTTAAATCATTAAGTACATTCTTTGCATCCATTAATATTTTATAGTATTTACACCGATTTCTAAGAGCAAGAGCATTATCGGGTTGGAATTTTAATGCCTACAGAATATTTATTAATAAAACATTTATCAATAAAATACTTATTAAAAAAAATACTATAATCAAATATTGATGAATATTGTTACATACCTTATTCAAATCATTGATGGCATCTTGAAATTCTCCACGATCCAAATTAAGTTTCCACAAATTCTATATGTAAAGGCTTTATTGACATTTTTAAACCAAAATGCCTTGGTGATATTCTCATTTGCATTGATGAACTTCTTTAATCTTTTATTTACATCCGCTCAATTTAAATAAGTAAATGCATCTGCACAACCCGAATTAATAATTAAGTTAAGATCCCAAAGAGCATGATTGTACAGATAGATTTTGTAATAACAGAAGGCTCTCCACTTTAAGGCTAGATAATTGTTTTTATCTTGGTACAATGCACTATTTAAATCTTTCAATAGTTCCATATAAAACTTATTCAATCCATTTATAATTTCACATAAACACTATGTGATTAATTTGTGTGGTTTAACTGCAATTGCATAATTTAAATCATTGAGAGCTTCTTCATATCTTTTTAATTTTCCAAAAGTTTCAGCTCTATTGTATAATGTCGAATAGCTTGAAGGAAAATCATTAAAATATTGTATGCAATATTTTACAATTTGATTTTTATCTCCATAATATTTAACGCAATTGATTTTAAATTTAGACACATGATGACGTAAGTTAAAAGATCTTCGCTTGGGGGATTTGAGTACTAATGTTGATGGTGAAAGTGTTAATGATAGTGATTGAGGAACTTAAGGATGAATAATTGATGATATTTTTTTCTTTTCCTGAATTCAAGTTTTTTTAAGTGACTCAATAAATTTTTTAGATTGTTCTTCATATCTATTTTCATTTTAGAGAAGCAAAAAAAAAAGACGTATATAATAAAGATAGAGTCGTGGATAGATGTGCAAAAAAAAGTATCAAAGAGATTAAAAGAAAAGTTAGAAATTATAAAAAGTCAAAAAAAGTATTAAAGCAAACACATATTCATGAATAATACTTTGAAAAAAGTGGTAAATATAGTCAAGATTTATTAAATTAAACCTTAAATAACTTACTGTTAAATTCTTTTTTCCATGAAACATTTTAAGATTTTAAAGATTTTAGGGAGAAATAGATATCAACGAGTAATAATATAGGGAAATAAAAATAATGAGATAAAGAATATAATAGTAACGCAACAAGATGAGAAAAAATTGAGTAGTTTGCAAGATGATTCGTAATCAATAACTGAACATGTGACTACAACATGACTTGAAGATTTTCACATCATTTGATTTGAATTTTATTAATTATTAAATACTAAGAAATGGTAAACCATTGCAAGTCCGGAGCGTATAATATTGTAACATTGATCTGTTTCAGTATCTAATTCTTGATTTAATAGATTATTATCATTTAATATCATGGCACAGAAAATATTTTCATAATTACGTTAGTATCAGATGTTGCTTAATTGCTTATTGATAATAATAAGGATTTACAAAAAAAAAATGTTTCAGATTTTTTCTTTCATTTACTACTACTCTCGACACTTTGTTGCATTCTTTACTGGCTGCTATCATCAGGAAATTTTATAAGACGAAAACTTGCGAAAGTTTGTGCAAGTTTCCGAAGGTGTTGAAAATTTATGCAAATTTTCATGTGTTTTTTTTCATTTTTTTAACTTTGCTCACGATTTTCAAAGCACAGAGTGATTTTTTATTAAGATGTTTCTAAGATAAATAGAACAGCCTTGTTCTTAGCTACAAAATGGTATATATTTCTTCTTAGTAGCATCGATATTCGTAAAGTTATTCTGATTTAAAGAAAGAGCGTCTATGAAAAAAAATCGTGCAAAAATTTCTGGAAACTTGCAAAAATTTTCGCACGATTTTTTCACAGACGCTTTTTCTTTAAACTGGAATAACTTTGCGAATATCGATTCTACAAGGATGAAATATATATTATTTTGTAGCCAAGAACAAGGTCGTTCTATTTATCTTAGAAAGTTCTTAGTAGAAAATCACTCTGTGCTTCGAAAATCGCGAGCGAAGTTAAAAAAAATGAAAAAAAACATATAAAAATTTGTGCAAATTTTCGACACCTTTGGAAATTTGCAAAAATTTCCGCCTCGTAAAATTTCCTGATGATATTGCTTAGTTATACATTTTTTTTGAACTATTTCACTGTTAATATTCTTGAAAATGAAGTTAATTGGAGAAAAAAAGATTTTTTCAGTAAGTAAAGTTACTAAAAATCTTAGATCTCAATTTTTAAATGAAATTTTTTTTCACAATTTTATCATACTTTTCTTTGATGCACTTTTTGTCTTTTCTATTCAATTGCCTTTAACATTATATATATTATCTTGTATAATTTTGTTTTTATATAGATAAGTAAATTATAGAAAAGATCTTTTTCAACAGTTCATTTGAAAGATTCTCAAACCCAACAACCAGTATTATTAGCAACAGTAACGTCTAACCTAACACCATCTCCACCCTCAAAAAACTTATTGTTATGTCATTTAAATATAACAAAATTTAAAATTGACTATACAAAACATTTTAAAAACGAAAATCAAGTAATACATTATTGCACAAAATATCTTGTTAATTTTTCAAACAGCTATAACACTATATGTAATAGAGTAGAGGCTTATGGAAAGTTAAAGAAGTATGATGAAGCAATTAATGATTTAGATGCTGCTATTTTACTAAGGCCACAAAGATTGACTGTATGGTGTTTGCGAGGTGTAGTCAAAGGATTAAAAAAATTCTATATCGATGCACTAGATGATTTAAATAAGGCAATAGTAATTGATCCAATTGACTGTTTGGCTTTAAAATAGCGAGCTTTCTGTTACTATAATTTAAAATCATATAAGCAAGCTCTTTCTTATTTTAATATTATCATCAATTTGGGTTGCTCCGATGAATTTATGTATATTAACAGAACCAACATTTATAAAGAATTAAAAAATCCTGAAGAATCATATAAAGATGCTGCATCTAGATCATCTATCAAATTAGCATCGATTACTGTCATGACACCTGAAATTGAATTATCAAGTTTTGGCAATCTAGAAGTTGACAATAATATTAATGCATTACCAGGTATCAATGATATGGGAGATAAAAGTATTATAAATAATATTACTTCAATGCAAAAAGAACCATTTACATCTACCAAACAAGTATCAATTACTGGCATGACATCTAAAGCTAAATTATCAGGTTTTGATGATTCGAAGTTGACATTAATATTAATTCATTATCAAATGACAATGATTCGAAAGAGAAAAATATTATAAATAAGAATAATTCAATATAAAAAGAACCATCTATCAACTTAGAATCGATTGGTACAACATCTAAAATTGCATTATTGAGTCTCAATAATTTGGAAGTTGACAATAATATTAATGTATTATCAAATATCAATAATACAGAAAAGAAAAATGAAAATGTTAATTCAATATTCAACAAAACAGCATCAATTATTGACATGACATTTAAACCTTTATTATCTGGTGTTTCCAAAGTTGACAGCAAAATCAATGCATTGTCAAATAGTATAAATAATTTTAAGTAAACACAAAACACTAGTCAAATGGAAAAAAAATAGGATGGTTTTATTATGAATAGGATTCCGATTGATGGCTAAATTTGCTAAGATTACACTGGTCGAATGAACAAAAATCGGAATCCTATTGATGGCGCAAATATGCATAAATCGGACATCCTATTTGTGAAAATTCATAAATCGGAAATTCCTATTTATAAATCGGAAAAAATCGACTGCCTATATTTAATTAACACCAGTTGAATGGAAAAAAATAGGACAGTTTTATCATGAATAGGATTCCGATTGATGCCTAAATTTGCTAAGATTACACTGGGCGAATGAACAAAAATCGGAATCCTATTGATGACGCAAATATGCATAAATCGGACATCCTATTTGTGACAATTCATAAATCGGAAATTCCTATTTATAAATCGGAAAAAATCGACTGCCTATACTTAATAAATCTTAGCAAATTTAGCCATCAATCGGAATCCTATTCATGATAAAACTGTCCTATTTTTTTCCATTCAACTGGTGTTAATTAAATATAGGCAGTCGATTTTTTCCAATTTATAAATAAAAATTTCCGATTTATGAATTTTCACAAATAGGATGTTTGATTTATGCATATTTGCGCCATCAATAGAATTCTGATTTTTGTTCATTCGACCAGTGAAAAGAACTAACTTGCAAAAATGAAAGAAAAAATGGTAAGTATATTAATAGTTATGTATTAATGATTATATAATTATAATAAATAATAATAATTTTGATTCTTTTTTTTACTTCTTTTCTTAACGAAATATTTGATGAAATTTTTAATTGTGTTGAAAAGATGAAAAAATATCAAGAATAGCAAGAGAAAAAATGAAACAAAGTCAATGAAAGTAATTACTATTATAGTAGGAGATGGAAATCAGAAAAAAAGTATCATTAACAATGTTAATGAACCTAATATTGATTTAATAATAGTTATTAAATATCATTTATTAAAATTTTATAATCTACTTATATATATCACATTAAAAATAAATAAATAAAAAGGATTCATCACTATAAATTAAGTCTATCTATTAATTCTTGTCTTATTTATTCATGGTTTTTTCAAATTTTCTTCAATTTCACAATTTTTGCTCAAATAATTTTTTTAATTCCTATAATGACTTATAAAATACTTTGATTACTTTCCATATTTAATTGATTGCAAAGCAAAGGATCGCAGAATGTGAATACATATATGATACATTACCTTTAATTAAATAAACGGAAAAAATACCCAAATTCGATACAATGCAATATCATAATATAAAATATTGATTTCATTACGGATTTTGTTTAATAAGATTTATATCAAAATATATCACTATTGAAATCAGGGAACTTTATTAACTAAAATAATTAAATAAAAATATTTCTATCATTACTTAGACTATTGGAACTTTCATCTTTGTATACGTCTTGAAAACGAGAAAGACCCTGAAATAAATTGTATTTATTATATTGATTATCTTTTGAGTATCTTTTGATCCTATATATAAATTTATCTGCTTATGATTATACTTGCACGCAAAATTATTTTGGGGCCCCGAAATTGCAATTTTGGGAAAAAAAGTTGAAATAGTTTTTCATAGAAGACGAAATTATTTTATTTAAAATCTGAAATTTTTTGACTACCCAGATAAATTTTTTGATTAAAGATACATATAACTGGGTACTTTTTTTACTTCCATATATAGAATAGATTCTGCATAAATTTCAAAAAGTCGAAATACCTCAAAAATCCAAAATCAATTTTGGGAACATGTATACTCATGATATGTGTATATCATATACATATATGTGATGATCTACAATCTCATAAAAATTTTGGAAACATATAATATATGATATAAATAGATAAGTAGAATATTACTAGTACCAGCATTGTCAGAGTGTGAAAAATTCAAGTAAGTAGCATGACCAGCGCTTATGATGATTGGGTTAGCAATTATTAGGGCGATGAAGAGCCTTACTAGATAATCAACTACATCTCTAGTTTCGCTATGGTGCAGTTTCTTTTATTTAAAAAGAATTTTTTTTATATTTCTTTTACTTCACCACTAATGTAACACAAAATTTCTCATATCTGTTGTTGAATCAAAATTCATTTGCTTAAATATAATTTTTAGATTTTTGAGCTCTTTTCTATTATATATGTAGGTAGGAGTTATCAATAAATAAATTTATGGTGAATTTATATTTCGATTTCAGACCAAAATATAAACCTATATAGAATTAGGTAACAGTATCAATTAATATAATGCAACCTCAAGCTTATATCAACTTGTAATGTTTTTTCGAGTTACAAAAAGAAAATCGTGAACAATTCACATCACAAAATTATTATTTAGATACTTCTATTACATATTTTATTATGCAAATAGAAAATAAAAATTTATGTTGATAAGCCATTCATTCAACAAAAATCAATTATTTCTTTTGTTAAATGTGGTATAATTATTTTTTACTCTTTTATTTCTATTCTTAGATAAAAAAAATAACAACTAAAATTCCTACATAATTATTAATAATGTTCAATTAACTCAAGATTTATATTATCATTATTGGTTAACGAATCTGGTGTAAAGTTATTATACCTATACTTTGGGAATTATTTTTGTGTCAAGAATATTATTGGATGAGTTATGTAAAGTTGAGGAAGGAAGCATTACATATTCGAACTTATATATATCATGAATGAACACTCAAGCTAGAACTTTACTTATTCAAAATGGATTTGATTTATCATCATCACTACCTCAAGTAACTTTTGATTATCCATCATCACTCATAAATTTAGCAAACTTTAATTTCATATATTCACAATAAATTATTGGTCCAGATCAAGATAATAGCGATAAAAATAAAAAGAATGAAATCATCACTGCCGAATAACTTTGTGAGATCTGTAAATTAATAATAAATCATTGCACAGTTTTGGATTATTTTAAATGGACGGGAACTACAGCATTAGGAAGTTTTTTTAACTGTAAATTTACATAAATTTATAATATCCACGTAAATTTACATAAATTTACGGTTAAAAAAACTTCCTGATAAGGTTTTTGGAAAAATGATTATGTTGATTCAATTGGTTCAATTCTCATATTTAAGAAATTAGAAAGTTTTGCTTTGATGAGAAAAATAATAAACTGATTTGTCCATTATATAAATTATCAAAATTAACTTGTGACAATATTTTAAATAAGAATTTGTTCTTGAGCTCATATTTTCAGGAAAAATTATTAACAAAACTTATTAGTGTTAGGAAATTTATCAATTGATGTTACTTGTTATTCATTGTTTTGAACTATCAGCAAAAAAAAAGAAACATTAAAGAGTCTTTGTTTAAAATTAATATACTTCAAGAACTTTGCATTGACATTGAGGTATGGATTATATAATTCAGATTCTTTATACAAAACTTTATCATTTGTTCAATCTAGCAGTTTTCATTACTGTCATTCGATATATGCAGCAAAAAGTATCTTCAAGAATTTATTATAAAAATTCTCAAATGGCCAATACAAAATTAAAAAATATTTGTCCAGATTTATTTTAAAACTAATTTAACATTAAAGTTAATTAATTTAAAAATACTAGTTAATAGTTATTTTAGTAATTATGGACTAATCAAAGGAATAGTAAAGTAGTAAAATCAATAATTGGCATTAGGCAATATAACATACACTTATCCCAATTAATAGTTATCATTGAATAGCAATATCACTTCAAAAAAAGAATGCATTGTTAAATCACACAAGTGATTTTCAACCAATAAGAATAAAACACATGATTTATTAATAGGCACATGATACCAGGTGATTCGAATCTACCCCAGTAGCAAAGGTATCATTTTTGATATATCTATGATTATTTTTTTGATACCACCCTAAAATCAATTATATATTTATTAATACAAAATGGGAGTATTGTCACAGGAGTGCAGAGTATTTCGAACAATTTCTCAAATCAGTCTCACAGTTTGCATCACACAAACAAATAATAATATGCTCTATTTGCCAGTAGGTCACAGCTAATACAATCGATTTAACTGGCCTATCTCAAAACAGACAATAAATATAATAAATAATAATAATAATTAAATAATAATCAAATTAATCATGAAGGCACAGTGAGTAAGGTGGAGTAAAAGTAGTAACGCAGTATCAAATAATATTTAATAATATTTCGCGATATTACAACACAAAATATAAGTTTATTAAAATATAAAATATAAAGTTTTTAAAAGTAAAGTATTATTCAATGTCAGAAATATTGTTATGTGTTTATTTTCTATTTAATAATTATTAAAGTATTTCAATTATTCCGAATTATTTCTAACTAATTAATTACTATCTTAACTGAACTGTTTTTCACTACTGAAACTTACTCCCAACAACAGTCATATTTATATTTTCTCTTTTGCTTACACTTCATCCTTTATCTTTTGTACTTCATCCTTCATTCTTTGTGCATCATCCTTCATGCTTCATCCTTCATCTTTTGTACTTCATCCTTTATCCTTTGTGTGTCATCCTTCATCTTTTGTACTTCTTTCATTCTCATATGGCATATTACAGACGGCTACACAGATTATTATCTAGTGACACAAATTATCATTCCTGTGACATTTCACCTGATTACTAATTTGTTCCGCCACAATATCTTCTACTTTCAATTATTTAAATTTAAATGTATATTTTCTTGAGTTGATTTATTTTGTAATGAACTAATGGATTTATAGTATTTGTATATATTTGACTTTTCAATTGATTCTAATAATAATAATAAATTGAATTAATTAAATATAACTCATATGAACATACGATCTATTCATAAATAACATAATAATAACATTATGACTAGTGAACTACATTTCGTTCAATAACTTTATAATCTTTATGCTAATTCTTCAGCCTTCTCTAGTTTCTTTTAAAAATTAATCATATATATTAATTTATTTTTACAACAGATAATAATAATACTTTGATATACTTCAACTATATTGTTCAATATCATAATCATCATTCTTAATATGTAACAATTGTTAGTGGTTCAGATCTTTTAAGAATAAAAGCATTTCCATTATAAATATATTATATTTGTAATAGATATATCACAGGATACTGTGGATATCATCAATTATCACAGCGATTAGCCATGATAATTGTGATATTCATGGTAACACCGTAGTATATCTGTTTTATTTCACGGAGACTAACGCTTCATGATAATTTTGATGATTTAAAAAGAGTGCCACATTAATAGTTTAAATAGTATAAATAGTATAAATGCAGAAGTTTGATAAATTATTTTATTACTTTTTTTTTTCGTTTTAAAAATGTTTCAATCTGCATTGTCTATACTTCAAAATAAAAATAACAATATTATTATTCATGAAAAAGCAGAGGAAAATAAAAAAAAGAAAAACGAAAAAGATGAAAAAACTAAAAAAAAAGAGACAAAAGTAGAAAGGGAATTAAATAATAAAATAGAATTTTACATTCAAAAAGGAACAGTTAAAAATACATTAAGATCAACAAGAAATTGGATATCTAAATTGGAAGTTTTTCATAAATCCAATGGTTATGATATAGCCATCGAAATGGTTACTGATATTCAAGTATTACAAAAACAAATCGTTAAATACATTGCATCCATGAAACAACTTAATGATCAAGAATNTTTTATTTCACGGAGACTAACGCTTCATGATAATTTTGATGATTTAAAAAGAGTGCCACATTAATAGTTTAAATAGTATAAATAGTATAAATGCAGAAGTTTGATAAATTATTTTATTACTTTTTTTTTTCGTTTTAAAAATGTTTCAATCTGCATTGTCTATACTTCAAAATAAAAATAACAATATTATTATTCATGAAAAAGCAGAGGAAAATAAAAAAAAGAAAAACGAAAAAGATGAAAAAACTAAAAAAAAAGAGACAAAAGTAGAAAGGGAATTAAATAATAAAATAGAATTTTACATTCAAAAAGGAACAGTTAAAAATACATTAAGATCAACAAGAAATTGGATATCTAAATTGGAAGTTTTTCATAAATCCAATGGTTATGATATAGCCATCGAAATGGTTACTGATATTCAAGTATTACAAAAACAAATCGTTAAATACATTGCATCCATGAAACAACTTAATGATCAAGAATATAAAGCTAATACTTTAAAAGTAGCACTAGATTCTATTAATCGGTATTTAATAAAAGAATCTAAAATACATGGTGTTAATTTACACAATCGTTATGAATTTCCAGAGATTCATGATGTGATACATGGAAAAATGAAAAATTTACAAGAAAGAGAACTAGGTGAAATTCATGGATCCCAAGCACTCAATACTGAACAAGTACAACATATTTTAAATCATGAATCTATGTCTATTATAACACCAGAAAATTTATTATACCGAGTTTTTTTTAGAATGGCTATTATTTTTGTCTGTTGAGGTGGGGAACATTATCATATAAAAGCTGATCAATTGCAAAGAAGAGAAGATAAAGGTTTTAATTTTATTAGATATTCTGCTAAAAATAATCAAAGAGGAATCAACAGGAGTAATGCTCAAATTATTCCAATATCTGCTAATTATCGCAGAACTTTTGGTTCATATTATGATTTTCAACTTTATCTTTCTAAACATCCAATTGGTTTTGATGAAAATCTTTATTTACAAGTTAACCCAAAATGGCAAGAATCAGGAATTTGGTTCAAAAAAAATCATTATGGTTCAAATAAACTTAGCAAATTTATGAAAAAAATTTGTCAAAGAACTCATGTTTCTATTTCTGAAAATTTTTTATCTAATTATTCTGGACACAAAACTGCAACACAAATCTTACATGATAATGATATTCCTGAGCAAACTATTATAGAAATTACAGGACATTATAGTATCCAAGGGGTGCAGACATATAAAAAAACTAATGAACATCAGAAAATGATGAGTATCTTTAGTTTATTATCACTTTACGATCCACATTTAAGCAGTTCTCAAGAAATTCTATCGACAAATGAAATTAATTCAAGCAATACCTCTCAAGAGATTCAGTCTATTAACTTTTCTCACAAATTTCAGTCTACTGATTCTTCTCAAGAAGATAATTCAAATAATATTGGAAAAGAAAATCAAAATAAAATGCCTATTTTTTCTAATTGTAATTTTTCAAATGTTACATTTAATTTTAAATAGATATCGATATTAATTTTAGATTAATTATAATTTATTTATATAACCTATATTATATTGTTAACTTATTTGTATAATCTATATTGTTAATTTATTTGTATTACCTATAATTAATAATAATAAATTTGTCATGAAGATATCAAAAAGATATCTCACGGAAATTGATTAGTGATTGAAAAATATCTCACGGAATTTTATAGTCTGTGAAAATATCACCAAAATTATCATGAGCGACCAATTAGTAAACGTGGGATAAGCATAAATATTAAACACACTACGTTTTAACACAATATCTTTAAAATTTAATTGGTCAGAAGAATAAAAAGTTAGGCAATAATTATTAAATTAAATCATTTCCACTTTTTTTTTTTTTATTTAGAAATAATCATTAATGTAACTTGCACGGGAACGTTTTTGGCAATTCTTGATTTTTAGTCGTGATTTGTGATGCATCCTAATCACATAATCTAATAACTATTGTTCAAAACTTTCGCCCAAAACAATAGTTATATTTCTTTATATAAAATTTGCCTGAAAATAATTAAAATGGTTTAAAGAATTTTCCAAGCAAGGAAATTACACTCAAAATATTAAAATGATAAATAACCAATTGTTTGACATATTTAAAGAAAGATTTTTTGAATAAGTGGAATATCAGATAGTGAGCTTTTTAAAAAAGTTGTTGAAGGAAGACTAAATTAATTTTGTTAATTCAAAATGATATTAAATATTTTGGAATAATTGTGCCTTAATAATTTTTAATATAGAATGTACAGAAATAATTTTATTTATTTATTTATTTTATAAATTTTATGAATTGAATATTGTTATCAATATTAATTTCACCAATATTAATGTTGTTATTGTTGTTGATACTTTTTTGTTGTTGTTCTCAGTATTTCTTAATCATTTGAATATGGTTTAAAATTTTATAAAGTTTATTATTTATATCTATTTTTATTTTTTATAGTAAAAGAAAGAATTATTAATATTATTATTTATTATATTTTATAATCATTAATAAATGTCTGTCATGTCAATATACTTACTATTGTGGTGAAGTAAATTGGTAATCAGGTGAAATGTCACAGGGGATAACATTTTGTGATACTAGATGAACTTTCAGGTGATTGTCATCCTTATACGAGGATGAAGGATGAAGAATGTTGTGCGAGGATGAAGGATATTGTGCAAGGATGAAGGATGGCGCACAAAGGATGAAGTATGAAGTACAAAGATGAAGTGTAAACAAAAGGGAAAGTATAAATACGACTGTTGTCGGGAGTAAGTTTCAATAGTTAGTTACAAATTAGTTACAAGTTAGTGAATAAATAAACAATTAATTAATAATTAGAAATAATTCAGAATAATTCGAAATACTTTAATAAATATTATATAGAAAAGTAAACTTCATTCAGGAACAGGAAAGATACGTCACGCTGTAATATTTCTGTTGTTAAATGATACTTTACTTTTAAAACTTTATATTTTATATTTTAATAAACTTATATTTTGTGTTGTAATATTATGAAATATTATTAAATATTGTTTGATACTGCATTACTACTTTTACTCCACCTTACTCACTGTGCCTTCATGATTAATTGATTATTATTTGATTATTATTATTATTTATTATATATTTATTATCTGTTTTGAGATAGGCAAGTTTAGATCGATTGATTGCTTGACCTACTGGCAGATAGAGCGTATTATTATTTGTTTGTGTGATGCAAACTGTGAGACTGATTTGAGAAATTGTTCAAAATACTCTGCACTCCTGTGACACTATTAAGTCTTTCCTCTTATAATCAGAACTTGTTAGTTAAATATATTAAGTAAAATATAATAGTAAAATATATATTTATGTATTGCATTAATATAATGCATTTAGTTCTCACCTGCTTGTATATTTCATCATAAGATTTATCTGTTCACATGAGGATTAATATTATTTTCGTGGAAATTTTATTATGTTAGAGATGAGATAAATGGAATTTTAAAAGTTCAATTAAAAATAAAAGGGTTTCAAATTAAAGTGAGATATCACATTATGCAATTTTATAACTTATCTAGCAATAAGGCTTCTGTGAACATTTGAATCATGACAAAAGAGCAAAGGCTATCACAGATTTTGGGGAAGCCGTCATCATTGAAAACTTGATACCATTTAAAAAACACGAAAAAATTAAAAGAAAAAAAGATATGAAGCACAAAATTTTAGTTGAGACATGAAATTCTACTGTTTTTCTAGCTTCATAAACATCAGAATTTTGCTATACTAATATTAGTAACTCTGACCTGAATTTGAATAATTTATTATCTTTAAAGTTTTTTCAACTTATATTTTTATAAATAAAATATTTAGAAGTCAATTGACACTTTTAAACGAAGATAAAAAAATTATCGGAATGATTTATTAATTATATTGTCACAGGAGTGCAGAGTATTTCGAACAATTTCTCAAATCAGTCTCTCAGTTTGCATCACACAAACAAATAATAATACGCTCTATCTGCCAGTAGGTCAAGCAATCAGTCGATCTAAACTTGCCTATCTCGAAACAGATAATAAATATATAATAAATAATAATAATAATCAAATAATAATCAAATTAATCATGAAGGCACAGTGAGTAAGGTGGAGTAAAAGTAGTAACGCAGTATCAAACAATATTTAATAATATTTCGCAGTATTATGCAACGAAGTATAAGTTTATTAAAATATAAAATATAAAGTTTTTAAAAGTAAAGTATCATTTAAAAACAGAAATATTACAGCATGACGTATCTTTCCTGTTCCTGAATGAAGTTTACTTTTCTATATAATATTTATTAAAGTATTTCGAATTATTCTGAATCATTTCTAATTATTAATTAATTGTTATATTTGTAACTGTCTGTCTGGCTAACTATTGAAACTTACTCACGACAATAGTCGTATTTATACTTTCTCTTTTGTTTACACTTCATCCTTGTACCTTATACTTCATCCTTTGTGCGTCATCCTTCATCCTCGCACAATATCCTTCATCCTCGTACAGTATCCTTCATCCTTGCACAGCATTCTTCATCCTTCATCCTCGTACAAGGATGACAATCACCTGAAAGTTCATCTAGTGTCACAAAATATCATCCCCCGTGACATTTCACCTGATTACCAATTTACTTCACCACAATATCTATATCAGAATGCAAATATATTTTTCCATACATGTAAAATAAAATGATAATTTATTGGCAATGTGTAATTGTAATCGCAAGAAAAGTGGAAAAGACAATAACATATTTACATTTATTTATTTTATGTTTGCTTAAATATCATTTTTAAAGTATAGTNTAATATTTATTAAAGTATTTCGAATTATTCTGAATCATTTCTAATTATTAATTAATTGTTATATTTGTAACTGTCTGTCTGGCTAACTATTGAAACTTACTCACGACAATAGTCGTATTTATACTTTCTCTTTTGTTTACACTTCATCCTTGTACCTTATACTTCATCCTTTGTGCGTCATCCTTCATCCTCGCACAATATCCTTCATCCTCGTACAGTATCCTTCATCCTTGCACAGCATTCTTCATCCTTCATCCTCGTACAAGGATGACAATCACCTGAAAGTTCATCTAGTGTCACAAAATATCATCCCCCGTGACATTTCACCTGATTACCAATTTACTTCACCACAATATCTATATCAGAATGCAAATATATTTTTCCATACATGTAAAATAAAATGATAATTTATTGGCAATGTGTAATTGTAATCGCAAGAAAAGTGGAAAAGACAATAACATATTTACATTTATTTATTTTATGTTTGCTTAAATATCATTTTTAAAGTATAGTCATTCATTATAGGAGATTATTCCCCTGTGGTCTAAGATATGACAATTATGCCATTCGATAACATAAAATTGTATCCAATTAAATAATCAAAATGAATCAATTATAAAATAAATTATTAAATATATTAAAATCATCATAGAAATTGAAAATATATATTCAGTTTAAAATAAACTATAAATCAAAAGAAAAACAATGATGATTTATTAGTATATAAAAGTTATAATAAAATTTATTGAATTTCAAAGTTATATTTTTATTAAAAAATAGATTTAATTGGTGCAAAGGAATTTTTTTTTTAAATCTATCTTCATAAATGAACCATATTCTAAATTTGGTTTACCAACATTATACATTTAATTGTTTCTTCGAACGTTAAAAATTCTGTCAAATTTAATTTGGAATATTTTCTATTATAACTTCATTGATTCCTTATTGTTATCATTTCGTTATATATGATTTTGATTTTATATGAAACTAATTAATTAAATAAACTTTCAAGATCTTTCAAAGGCTTCTTTTTACTGTTCAATTTCTTAAGAACAAATTCTTTGGTAAAGTTGTCATTCATTCTTAAAGAATTAATAAATAATAATAGATAATAGATGATGAATAATACAACATGAGATCCTATCTAAGAGAAATATGTAAATCATATGTTTACGGCACATGACGGACCGGACATATAGTTTGATCTGGAATCCCATAATATTCTTAAATCTTAAATTACCAATCATATTTAATGATCATTGTACCATATACTGTTGGGGAATATCCCTTAAGCGTGAATCAGAATTATCTCACTCCATCCCAAATAATAGAGTTAGAGGTAGAGCTCTCTATAAAAAATGGAGAGCCCTGTTCACAGTCTTTTATACTTGTTTATAGACAAGTTTTTGCCTCATAGCATTTTATTTGTTCTTCTATATTAAATTGAACTCCATATTCTTTAATAACTTTAAAATGTTTATCACTTAATGTAAATACTCGCGCTTGTTTACTTATTAAATTATAAAGAACTACACTATTAATAATTTATAAAATCTGAACGCTAACCCAGTTTTCGATTCCGAATATAATTAAAAAAATATATAAATTTATCGTAAAAGAGCTACAATATAATATTTCAACAATGATTTTTTTAAGAACAACTTATTTTTGACGCATAAAGAATGTCTTCTAAATGACAATTAATATTTATTGATTTAAATGAAGTTAATTAAAACTCTATATTCTCGATCATATTCTTAAAATAATTATGTCACTTCATTCTTTAGTTTTTGCTTAAAATGTTAATATAATCTATTAATTTTCTTTAGATCTGAATTTGTTCCTATTGACTTACCCTCAACTAACTTTTTATTTTGAACCCTGTTTACTGATTTCGAAAAAAGTTTCCTTACCATAAATTAGCACTTCGTATTTTACATTCTTGACATATAGTTTTAAAAATGATTCTCTTTTAAAACTTAAAACAAATTATACTGTATGCTCAATGCTTTTCTTTATAAATACAATATTTCATTTTATTGCAAATTAAATACATATATATATGAGTACAATTATAAAGACATATAAAATTCATACATTTATAAAATACTTATGCAACACTTTTGCAACACTTTCACGACCAATACTGACAAATTATTGAATACCTATAAACTCATCACCTAATGTTGCCTAGAATTCCGGTGGCCAGTGTTCCAGTGTTATCCAGTGTTTCCAGGTTTCCAGTGTTGTCAAGTAATCTTATCCAGTGTTGTCTGGTGTTCCGAGTGTTCCGTTGTTTCCCAGTTTTTCAGTATTGTCCAACATTCCCAGTTTCCAGTTTATCAAGTGTTGTTAGTGTTCCCAGTTCTCCCATTGTTGTCTAGTATTCCATTGTTATTCTTTGTTCCAGTGTTGTCCAGTGTTTCAGAATCATCTAGTATTCCCAGTATTCCAACATTCAAGCGTTGTCCAGTGTTCTCAGCACTACAGTGTATTCCAGTATTTGAGTTATCTACTATTACAGTGTTATTCAGTGTTCAAATGTTTTCCAGTATTCTAGCTTCCAGTTTTGTCCGGTGCTCCAGTAGCATCTAGTATTCCAAGTGCTATTTAGTGTCTAGTGTTCTAGTGTTGTCTAGTGTTCCAATTTCTGTGTTGTCCAGTGTTCCAGTGTTAACCGGTTGTCCGCATCCCAGTGCAGCGTTCTACAGTGTTCAAGTATCATCAAGTATTATCAAGCGTTACCAGTGTTCCCAGTGTTCCAGTATTCCAGTATTTGTGTTGTCCAGTATTCCAGTGTTATCCATTGTTCAAGTGTTTTCCAGTATCCCAACATTCCAGCGTTGTCCGGTGTTCTAGTATCATCTAGTATCCTCGTCTAGTATTACCAGGATGTTACCAATGCTCCAGGTATGTTTAGTATTCCAGTTGCCAGTATTCGGTTGTTATTCAGTGTTGTCCAGTATTCCAGCATTCCAGTATCGTCTAGTATTCCAATGTCATCTAGTGTTGTTCAATCTTCCAATGTCAAATTCCGGCATTCCAGTGTTCCAAATGTCCAGTATTTCAACGTTCTAGTGTTGTCTAGTAATCCAGTTTTCTAGTGTTGTCCATTGTTCTTATTTTGTCTAGGATTGCAGTATTCGTTCTGTCCAGTATCCAATGTTGTCCAGTATTCCAGCACTTTAGTATTGTTCAGTGTTTCAGTATTATATAGCGTCGCCCAATGTTTCCAGTGTTCTGGTGTTGTCCAGTATTCCAGTTTTCTAGGGTTCTTAGCGTTCCATTGTTGTTCCGGTATTGTACAGTATTCCCAGTTATCCAGTGTTCTAGTATTGTCCAATATTCCTATTGTTCCAGGGTTATATAATGGCAGTATTGTCCAGAATCCCGTGTTCCATATTCCAGTCTCAGCGTTCTAGTGTTCCATTGTATCCTAGTGTTGCCAAGAATAATGCTGTTAAGTGTTGTTGGAAAGATAATGATATTATAAAGATTATTAAATATATATTCATAAAAAATTCCATTTTTCAATAATTTTGTCTTTTAATACGTAAAGTGTTATAATTGTGCCATAAGCATGTTATCAACATTGAAAAATAAAAATAGAACAAAACTCTTCGACTAAATAATTAATAATCTTGACTTGAATTCCTATTAAGAAAAATAATTAGAAAGAAAAAATTTAATAATGATAGTTTTTGTCAAATGTTGTGAAAATAAAAACGAAACTGAAAAATAGTAAAAAGAAGAAAAAGCTATGATAAAATGTTAATAGAATTAGAAAAGTAAATTGTTAGTAGAAATAATATATTAGGAAAATAATATAAAATATAAAATAAGTGTTAGTAAAATAGAAAATTGAAGTCGTAGAAGCTCTGTAAAATCGTTAGTAGTATTAATTTATGTTTGACATTGAATTCTCCATAATTAGGAGCCATGAAAGATTATTATTATTGTAATAACTATTCTCAAAAAATTTGATTCACAAAAGAATAATAAAATATTATTTTATTCAATAAATATAGAATACAAGTATAAAGTAATATTATTAATTGTGAATTATTTCCTATCCGTTCTATCTATTCTATCTTTTCCTCTAATTCTTTTTTTTCATTTTTTTTCACATTTATTTTTCCATATTTAATTTTAAATTTATTGCACTTATTCTATTTTTATTATTAAATAATAAGTGTTTTTGAATTTTTTGCTTTATTAATTCTTGATATTAGATATTACATAGAAATGAGGTAAACTATAGAATACTATTAATCAATCTATATTGCATAATAATAATGGAGAGTATAAACTATCATGAGATTTATGAATATTTATCTTTAGTTCAACAAAAAATTTCTCCGAATTAAATTAATTTTTTATAAAAATAACTTTATAAAAATGGATTGTAAATTAACTCATATATAAAATATGTTTTCTCACCCTGTGACTTTTTTATTTTCATAAATGATTACCAGGTGAAAAATAAATGTTTCTTAATCCTAAAAAAACTAAGTCCGATAAAAAAAATAATAATAATCCCGTAACAATCATACGGTAAAATTTACCCTTTTATAAATTATTATGACAGAATTTGAAATCTCGCGATTTCTAGTGACAAAACTTAAAAAAATATTCAATTCGTTGGTTTCACGTGGGGTAATAGTCGAAACTTGCATTTTGTCATAATTGGTAAATTTTTTCTAAAACAGAAAGTTCAACTTTATTACTATGTGTTACTGCAATAATTATTATAATAAATGATTAAATTATTGGAATTAATTCTTTCGAATATTAATTGAAATCACTTTAATTTATTTGTTATTGATACTTTAATTATAAATTATTATTTATTCACAGTAGAAATAACTTATTTTTATTATTATTCTTCGAATAAATATTATACTATTTAATTTAACAATATATGTATTCCCAATAAATATTTCTATTGTTGGTTTTGAGTTAAAACTCACAATATGAATCATCTTTCATTGGAATTAGGAACTTCTATTATGATATTGTAAATACATTATCAATATCATCCAAACTTTATTCTACAGGCTAAAAAATTCCAAATCTAGATTAGCAGATGGGTTTCACAGAAAAAAATTTTGCTAACAATTAGTCTGATGTAATAATTAGTAATCATTAGTATGAAAGAATTCTTAGTCTGATTGTGCTCAAACTACTAAATTGGGTAGATTGGCTGATAAACTTTTTTTTCATCTGAAACAAATAAAAATGAAGTAATAAAAATTTTAAATTAAAAGTATAATACAAATTATAATTACTAAATTGGGCATTGGCTGTGCTGAGTATAAAAGATAAAATCAAATGTCAAATGTCAATAATGTGAAAATTTTGCAATTGACTCATGTATATTTTTTTTTGGAAGGTTACAAAAAGGGGGAATAAATTAAATTGATGAAAAAAAATTTAATTGAAAAAAATTTTAATATTCTAAATTTCCTCAACGAAAATTCAAAGCAATATTTGTTAAAAATAAGTTTTTTTTGTCAAACAAAATTTAAAAATGAGTTTTTCAAGTCAAAAACAATCTCAAAAACAACAGAAACAACAACCAACACAACAACAGCAACAACAACCACAACAGCAACAACAGTATCAGCAACTTCAATATTATTTGCAGAAGTTTGGCAGATCTCACATTGAAGAGTATTTCAAACCTTCATTAGTGAAGGAGAAACTTAAACTACCGAAACACTATCACCAATACAAAATTCAAAATAGGAAGCAAAAGGTATAAAAACATTATTTTTCGAATTTAAATGTTTGGCTTCTTTCATTCTTTTCGCTTATTCAAATTATTTATAGCTGCAGCAACAACAACAACAACTACAAAAAAGTCCTGCCGAATTGATAAAATATCAACAAGGGATAAGAAGAATTTGTGAAGTAAAATTAAATATTTCTAAACCCTTGCAACAAACTAACAACAACAACAACGACAATAATAATGACCAAAACAATGAAAATAACAAAAGGGCTAGAGGTAGATATTATTTGTTATATTAAAAATTTTGAGGACAGTACTAAT
Organism: Diversispora epigaea; assembly: GCA_003547095.1. Lineage (NCBI taxonomy): Eukaryota > Fungi > Glomeromycota > Glomeromycetes > Diversisporales > Diversisporaceae > Diversispora > Diversispora epigaea. The sequence goes on along the minus strand of PQFF01000283.1, from coordinate 512,973 downwards.
TCTATTTTATTAATTAGAAGAAGACGAAAATGATGTTGTAGCTAATAATTCCAATAATTCTAATAATAAGAGAATTAGAAGTAAATATCTTTTATATTATATTATTATATTATTATATTAAAATATTCGAGATTGAAACTAATTTTATTTTATATGATAGAGAACGATGACAAAAAGAATAATGATAATAATGAAAATAATAAAGATAATAATGCCAATAATAATAATTATAGTAATATAAACAATAAAAGAGATAGAGGTAAACATCTTTTCCTTTATATATTTTTTTTAAAAAATTAGAGGTTTGTACTAATTTATTTTATTAATTAGATGCTTGCGATGATAATGTTGTTGTTAATGTGGATAGCCAACCCAAAAAGAAACAAAAACTTTAATATAAATGATTGTTAAAAATTTTAATTTTATTATTTTTCATTGTATAAACTTAAATGAATAAAAAATGTATAAATTCAAATCTAAAAAATATTCCTTTTGTAAAGTGAAGCAAAATTTTTGAAATATATCCATATTTTAATTATGCAGTGCTTGATATTACTGAATTGTATGGCATTAAAAAGATTCAGATACTCGTAATATATGGTGGTATTAGAATATTTAAAAGAGAAATTAATAAATAAAATTTTTAATAATATTAGTTGGCATACTGAGAATTTAATTTTATCGATATTCTTCAATTAGATAGATATAATTCTACATGACGTTCGTCCTAGAAATATTTTATTATTTGATTTTAAGGAGATATTTATTATATTAAGCACGGAAAACAAAAAAAAATCCTCAAGAAAAAAGTTTCGGTGTATTACGACATATAGATCCCGAAGTGTTACGTGGAGAATATATAAATAATTACAAAGTTAGCTTTGACTATAAATTCCATTTTACACGCTTTTACACAAATGATTATGTAATGTTGGGGAAAATCAAGAATAAAGTGACAAATTTATTTTTAATAAAGAATTTCGTAAAAGTTCTTAATATAAAATTTCTAATTTACAATTCTATAAAAAAAACCTATCATTTATCATTAAATTTTTATTAATTAACGAAAATTTAAAATTTAACCATACCATAATTAATTGACTCACTAAAATTAGAACTTAATAAATTTTGAGATCAAGATAATGTTCAAATTAATTAGCGAAATTTTTAAAATTAAATTAAATGATTTTTGATAAGAATATGATTGAAATTTTAGCTTTATTTAAACAATAATTATTATTGTAATAGCCGAGATCGTTAAATATCGCTTAGAACAACAATTAAATTATTCTATATAATGTTAAATTTATTAAATGTAGAAAGTTCAAGTAATTTTTTTAAAGCACAAATAAAAAATCATTGACTAATTAAATTAAATTTATTGTCCGGAGCGTAGAGTAGGACAGTACACTTTTAGTAATATTCGAATCATGTGATTCATATTGTACATCACGTTACATACTGATGCTCCGGACTTAATTATTAATTATTTCGCAATAAATTTCTACATTCGAATCATTAGATCGTGGGAAAGATGGATGGTGAATAAATCTTAATAAGTAATTATAATTTGTAATTTGAATGATTTTCTTCTTTTTTGAATTTTTTCCTCGTTTGGTGCAAAAAGAATTAATTATTATTAACACAGATTAATTTTTGTATTTAAAAATTATAAAACATATACAATGGCAAACTAAAAATAAAATTCCGACCCCGAATTATTGTTATGTTTATTTTTTGTCATAAATTAATAAAATTAAATAACGAATTTACTGGCAAAGATTCTGATACCCAAATTACGTTATTTATTGAAAAATTTTAATAGAAAAAATTTATTTTATTGATTTATATTAATCGAAATAAGTTACTTAAGGACCTTCTCATTGTTACTTTTTATATTTGTTAGAAAAAGTGCATTCTATTTCATTTTAAACCTAACTTTATATTTTAATATTATAACAAGTTTCTTAAGGGTTGTAAAAGATATTATTCTATGGTATTTACTTAATTTTTCCTAAAGGGATTTTTTTGATCAGTGGAAACGAGTTTATGCGCTTGGATTATTTGTGATGATGATGATGGTGATAATTAAAAAAATTAAAAAGGATATTTATTTAATTTATTACCTTTTAATTTTCCGTCCCATTCTGAAATTATTCGAATATCTAAAATTATTTTTATTCTTGCAACATATGTTTTTTAAAAAAAATAAAATAAAATAAATAAACGACAAACAGGGGAAATGATTCCTCCTTTCATCTCTTTATTTTCAATTCGTGTCTATTATAATTTTTGTCAATTCCGATTTGGAATGTAAGAAAATGGCTGAAGCACATTTATTAATTTTCACACATTAGAACCATAATAGAAAGGCAATTAATTAATTACGATTAGAAATATCAAGATAAAAATTCTGTATTAATAGTTTTTAATATTATAAAATATTATAAAATATTAGAATTACATGAAATCAGAAGATTATGAGGTAATAATGAATCCTTAAAACTATTGTGATACTCAAAATGTTTAATGATTATTATATTTTTACAGTTAAAATCTCATTTAATTTTTGAATTCTATAAATTATTTCTTTCTTATTTTCTCCTTTCTTTCTTATCATACAAAAACAAACAAATAAATAAATTCTATGTCCCTTTTTTCACAATTAGGTTCCGAAAATACCTTCAATTATCTACTTTATTTAAAATGACAATTAATCTATTATTATTATAATTATATTTATTATTATTATAATTATATTTATTATTATAATGATTTTTTATTACAATTTATTTTATTTAATTTTAAAATTTTTTTTCCTTTCGATTATATATTCCTTTTTTTTTATACTGGTAAACTATTTTGGTAACCAGTTTACTAGTAATGAAATAAGTACAATTATTAAATAATATAATTAAAAAAATTTCTTTTAACAATAATAAATTTATATGTTAGACATTATAAGGTGCTTTATCATAAAGAAAACATTCATCCATTATTTTTTTTCTGAAATTTTGAAATTAAGTAAATTATGTAAAACATGTGATCTCGCGTCAAGAATGTTCGCACGTGTAGGTAGGTTTGGATGTTAATACTCAAAATATATTTCATCTTTACATCACATGTCATACATCTGACAATACATCGTCTGATACGCCAATCAATGACTATTGCTCATGAACGCAGTTATTATTGGCTTATCAGGAATCACATGGTCTAAATATGTCTATTTTCCTCTTCACAGATTTTGACAAGCTAATACGTGAACTAATACTTCAAGAACTACGTCCAAACCTTATGAACAACCGAAAAATACTATCAATGTGGCAAGAACTAACAAAAAATCATCTCAAGAATGGTATTTGATTATCACTCATACTGAAAACAATTTGAATCTCTAAAATTAGCAAATTGTAACAAAACGAAACCCTTTAAACCAACACTTAATAAACAATTATTTTTCATATTACATGATAAGATTTATTAAAAAAAAGTAAAAAATAATAAGTATTTACATATTTATAAAGTTAAAAAAAGAAAAGAATATATAATAAATTTTAATTCTGTAAGGCACCAGCAAAAATCCTTATTCAAAAAATTTTACCCAAAAAATTTATCGCGAGATTATGAAAATGTATACAAAAAAATGGATTTCGCTGCATCATCAGTTATGCAGAAAGTCGAATGTAATATAGAAAAAGTTAATTAAAACAATAATTATTAATGCAACAAACAAATTGAATTTCACTTACAAAACATTTTGCATCGTTATATATATATTGACCAGGAATATAACCACCACCATCACTACTATTATCTCCATCATTATTATTATCATTATTATAAAATTTAAAATTTTAAAAGTGTTAAATACCAAATTGAAAATTCCTTCAATTTTTTTTTACTTCACTTTCAACATCCAATAAAAATTTAAATGAAATGAATATAATAGAAATTAATTTTAAAAATATTTTAATTTTACATCCACATTCATCATTTGCTGTTGTTGTAGTTGTCAACATATTAGATGCATTGGCAAGCATCACCAAAGTATTCACATTAGAAAGAAAATTTACATCCATATAATTGTCTTCCCTCGTCATATCATCATCTTGATCATTCTTGTCATCAAATCTTCATTATTATTGCTATCATATTCATCACCGTTACCACCATCATCAAGTTCTTCTTTTTCTTTATTATCGAAAACAAAATTTAAAAATTTGTTCACTTTATCTCTGTAATTATTATTTAGTCGTTTCATCGCAGTTGTTATGAATTACAATAGACTTTTTTAGAATTTGTATTATAAAAAATTTTCAAAACCCCGTAATTTAGACCACCTCACAATTATTAGGGTACAATACAATAAGATAATTCACGTCTGGTAACATTGATTTATCAACAAACAGACAACAAATTCTATATCATGAAATATATTTATTAATCGAAAAGTAAAATAAGTATTAAAAAAAAAATTATAAAATAATAAAATGAAATAATAAGACGAAAAAAAATATCATAATAAGAGAAAAAATCCTTAATAATAATAAATTTCATGCATTATAAAAACCACCGAAGGCTATTCCGATAATACCAAATAATACCAAAGATAATAGGGAAAAAATTCTACAAAATGACATTTCAACGAATCGACCATCAAGTGCGAGAAGTAATTGCATCCATTAAAACTTTATATAATTCATCGGCTGCGTCGGGAGTAGATAACTTTAAAAAACGCAATTAAAATATAATAAATAAAAATATTGTAAAAGTATAATAAAATTATAATTACAAAATTACAAATTACAAACCTTAATGGCAAGATGAACAAGTTTACTACCCTCGAATGCAGATAATTTTACAAATTTATCCTGTAACTTTTCAACATGCATTCCATTAAATAATGAAATATTTAGGATAACTCTTAACACATTATCTGCACGCATAACTATAAATTTAATATAATTTTTTAAATATCGAACTCATAATAATAGTTGGTAAATAATCAAATTTATATTTAAAGTTTACCTAATCGAGGTGCTTTTTCTTTATTTATTGGATAATTGAGTCGTAGGGTTCCGACTCCTCTTTCTTTCCAATGCCCATCCATACAATATAATTTTGCTTTAACTGTATGTTGAGCAATTTCGTCTTCTTCCCCAGTTGATACTAAATTAATATAAAAAAAACATATATTATTGTTATTTTTATTATTATTATTACATTATTATTATTATTATTATCAATGTTTTTACCTTCTTGTTTTTGTAATACAGTTTGTATCCCCGTTCCAAAGGATACTTCTTTTTCCGCACCACCTTTTTTATCATCGATTTTGTTCTCTTCTTCGTCTTCGCCATTTTGAGAAGTTTGCTCGTCAAAAATTGAAAAATTTGGTTTTGGTGAGCTTAATATATTAGTAAAACTTCCCATTTTTGCACTGCTGGTATATTTGGTTCCGGATCCAAATACACGTTTGTTTGTAACTGGGGTAGTAAGTCCACCTGATTTCTGTAGAGATCAAGTAAAGATCATGTATTTAATATTATTTCTTTTTATTTTATTTAATTATAAATTTATAATATTCGAAATTGAATAATTTAATTTATTTGAGGTTTAAAATAATAAATTATTTACTCTAAGTTTATTATTGGCTTCATTTAAGGTCTTATGTCCTTGCGTTTTACTTTCAGTAGACCTCTCAATTAAAATTTTTTTGTTCGGTGGTGTCGATAAATCAGAAGGTGATAATGATCTTTCTCTTTTCATGACTATTGAAGTTGTAAATAAAATATATAATTGATTTGATTTAAAATTTATTTTTTTATTGATTGTTTTTAAAATTAATAGAGAAAGAGTATATGTAATGCGAGATAGAAATTATCAAACCTAAATATTATTAATGTGTGTGAATAATAGTTAGGGAAGAAAATGAAAACTGATAAAAATCCAATCCTTTTTATATTTACTCGATGCCTCTCCTATTTTTTTTTTTTATTATAGCATCTGATAATTTTTTTTTCATTTCATTTCTTGTAATTATTCTTTTGTTCTATTTTTGTCAACTGATGTAATCATTTTCTTTATTTCACATTATTATTTTCCTTTTTTTTTCACATTATCATTTTCCTTTTTTATTTTCCACAATAATAATATGTAAATTACATTAAATTAAATATATCGTATTAAAATAAAATATTAAATTCTGTAATATATTATGCTATATGTGGCGTGATCTTATCTTATTACAAATGCTTTCTCTGACAAATATTATATAAATATAAACTATTTAATATTAAGTTAGTTAATTTTAAAGAGTGAAACAAATATACATTTTATAATCGTCAGTTAAATGTATAGAATCTTATTAATTCTATTATGTTTTTCTAGTAATGGTGACGATATAGTTTTACAATTTAATTTTCGAGATTTATTATTTCATAATAAAAAATAATGATAATATAATTTTATTAAAAATTCGTTATTACAATTATCATTATTATTGATCACGAAAAACATTGTGACACACTTATTTTAAAGTCTCGTGTTTAAAGGTTATGATTTATCAAATTTGAAATGTATCGTTTGTGGTCACCACCATTAAGTAATTCATTAGGTGACGATTTTGATTTTCTTCCCTATATTATTATTGTTATCATTTTTACTTCGATATTTGTTTTAATATTAATATTTGTTTTATTTTTTTTGAGTTTTTAATTTCAAGGTCTTACCGAAACAATCATTATTTTTTTATATCGGGTCTTATTTCATAAATATTTTTCTAGACTTATTTAGAAATGTTGTTCTTTTCAACTATCAATTTCAGAAGATGAATAAATAAAATCCATTTCATTAAAAAAATTTAAATTTAAGCGATCATTTAAACATAACATATATATATTTATTTAGAAAAAATAAAAAAAAATAAAATCCGCAGTTACAAAAACGAAAAAAAAAATATATATAATCTAAATTGAAATTTTTAAAATAAATTTTTAATATTTAATATTATAAAAAAAATAATATCCACCATATAATTTCTTCAGTCCCCACCTCATCCCCTTCGAAAGATCTTCTCCAACACCGCACTTACACTCGACCACGAAAACACCTTAATATCTTTCTCAATATTTCGTGGCCGGGGGTTAGGGAAGGACATGATCGTCCTATAGAGTCCTCCATTATTGTTTTTCCCGACAGTCTTGGGTTTGAAGGACTCTATATTTCTTCGAATTCGGGTCTTTTCAGCTTTCGTGACCCTAACCCCGGTAAGGCTCCCCACTAAATTGATGACATCCACCGACGTGATACAGAACTCCTCCTTAGCTTCCTCCCAAATGCATGAGACATAAGTCCCATTATCTACTTTCTCGTCGGGCCTCAACACACTAAATGATGCTTTTATTTCATTTCCTTCTGCCCGACGAGTAAACTTCACCAATCTTCGACGTTTTTGATATTCTACCGCCGACCAGTTTTTTGTCACCTGTTGAAGATCCCCTTCAACAGTGATTTTAGTCTTCTTGAGCAACTCCTTGAGTTGCTCTTTTGAATTTCTGTCTTCCTGTCTCGAGTTTCTGTGAGGCCGGGAAGAGGAGGCAACCACTTGTGACGGCAAATTTTGTATTTGCGTTGTTGTTGGTGTTGATGATTGCGGTGGTGTTGGTGTTGGTGTTGGTGTTGGTGTTTGTGGTGGTAGTGCAGAGTAAGGCACCGGAACGAAAGTGCTTGTAAAATCATTAATCGATGCACCATTAGCAGCTAACAGTGCATCGATTCTGTTGCTCAAATATTCACCTATAAAGTATTAAAAAAAAGAATAAAAAAGTTAATATAAAATTCAAAGTATACAACAATAAATTTTTAATTAATTATAATAATATACTTACGACTTATAATGAGAGTTTCATCTCCAACGTCCATAAAAACATAATCTGAAGTAATAGTATAGGTAGACATATTCTAATTAAATGCGAAAAAGAAAAAAAAAATTAAATTAAATTATATGCGAAATGTAAAAAAAAAAAATTTTGTATAGCGATTAATAGGATGAGATGAATGCTGAAATGCGAAAATATGAAAGAAAGAAATGAATTCAAGTGAAGCGAAATAAAATTAATGAACCAAGAAATACTAATCGATTAAATGTAATGTCGCAATATAATTAATATAATTTTTCATTTCATTATAATAAAATTTTCGCTATATGTAATTTCATTAAAAAAATTCATAATATAATTTTCGCTATATATTAAAATTCATAATAATAATATTTATTTTTAAAAAAAATTCCAAAACGAAAAATAATTATTTATTCAAATTGAATAGTATAATCTTCGTAATAATATTTTATATTCATGATAATTTCCATAGAATACTTACAATACTTACAAACTATTATGTGGAAAGAATATTCAAAATTATTTAATTTTTTTTTATTAATAAACACTTCTTTTTAATAATTATCAAGAAAGACTGAGGGAAAAAGAGAAAAAAAAATCTTGAGAATTTCGCTTCCTTTTTTTAAAAAAAAATTTTCATGCTGATGTAATTCATCATTTGAAAATTATATTTTACAGAAAATATATAATTTATACATTTGATTTTTTAATAGTGAACAATAATTCTAATTGTTCACATTCAAATATTAAGATATTATTAATTACATGAGATATTTTTCTATTGAGTAAATCTCATGTCTTTTGCTCATTATTTAAAAATTTATTAATCATTTGAATGTGAATAATAAGAATTATTGTTCATATTAATTAATAATATGCAAAAGACATGAGAAATTTTTCGATGACCAAAGTTTTCAAATGTCAAAAGAATCAGATGTATAAATTTTATATTATCTGATGTAATAAATCATATTTTAATAATAACAGATAACACCGCCACTAAATATGTGATAAGAAAAAAGAATTCTAGACCCAACGAAAAAAAAGGGACCTCCCAAATTGGTAATAAGTAATCTATTGTAATTTAATATATTTCTATCTTATGTATGTGTACGCAAGATTTGAATCTCCGATTTTGTATAAATCAATCAGATCGGCGACATATAAATTATATTTTATAGTTTATATAATATTAATATATTTTAGTTGTCTGCACGTGGGTAACATTCGTTATACAAAGTTGTCTACTATACATAGAAACATTGGTATAGTTTACAAGGACTGTAGGGATAGGGAGGTGGGAATTGAGATTATTATTATTTATTATATGAAAACTATTAACCAATCACAACGTGATGTCTGTCTGTTCACTTCCGAGGGTGTTTCTTGTCACGAGATACTGATTATCGATCGATAAAAATAATAAATTTGCTCCGGACTTACGTTTCCGTAAATAATAATTTGATTTGTTCCGGTATGAAAGATCGCTGATTAAAAATTATTTGATGTTTTTCGCGTGATTCGCTTTGTTATTCTTTCTTTGTTAATTATTCCTTCTAAAATTCTTTCATTATAATTCTAATTGTTATTGGAAAAATTTGGATTCTCAACCTCAATAAGCATAAATGAAGAAAAAGAGAGTGGATAATTTTATTGACTCTAATGAATATCGATTAAAAATTAAAAATTAAAAAAATTTGATAATTTAATCTGTTTAGTTCTATAGTCCAGATTATTTATTTGTACTTAATATCGATTAGTATTCTTTAGCATTCTCACATTATAATTATTCCGAAGGAGACAGTAACTTTTCAAAAATTACCAATCTCAAGATCATATAGTTTAAAGAAACTCGATATTAATTGTATTAATATATTGTAATCGTAATCGTAATAAGCCGTTCAAGAAAGTGTATGTAATAAATTCGTCAATAATGGAGAAATTATCTTTTCGATCTAAAAAAAGTAGATTTTATTTATCTGATATCAATATTGTCTAAAGGAATCCGAGGATTTTTTTCAATACTAATTTTATCTGCTTAATTGTAATAGGTCATTCAAAAAAAAAAAAAAAAAAAAAAAAAA